>JAJMSH010000085.1:0-49648 GCA_030558315.1 Kodamaea suecica | reverse complement strand
TTCTTCTTCTTCTTCTTCTTCTTCTTCTTCTTCTTCTTCTTCTTCTTCTTCTTCTACTTCTACTTCTTCTTCATTCTGTGAATTAGTAAATGGTGTTGTGGTAGGAGGGATTTTTATTGGAGAAAATTCATATGGTTTTTGAACTGATTGCACGTTTTGATTTGCAGTCAATTCCATATCTATCTCATCTTCATCTGAAGAAGAGAAACAGGTGGCTTCTGGATCAATCACACTCGCACCTACATCTAGTTTCTTTAAAGGACTAATATTGTTGGCAACACTAGCGATGGGAAGGTCTTCGTCATCCGAACTATCATCTAGCATCACCAACCCACCATCTTCCAGATAGCTCCCTTCTTGGATTGCCTGAGTTCCTTTGAATTCATCTACACTATCCTGTGAGGATGGTAGAGGGACCATGCCCATAGTTCTCCTTCGTTTGGTGTCATGATTAGTTGAATCATATGGAACCAAGTTGAACTGGTGTAGAGTCACTTGGGGTGCGAACGATACTCTGCGATTGTTGCTGAAAAGTGGTAGCGTGTTGTCTTTTAAGATACTCTTTCCCGGGTGCTTTGAGCTCTCCATTGCTCGGGCTCTCTGCTCTATTCCTTTGCTTTGACTGTTGTTTGTTATTATTGATTGTTGTTTTTGCGTCTACCTTTGAGCCAGATAGAAAATCTGGATGTTGCGCGTCAATCAGTTGAGCGTGCATTGCTGCAAAATCGGAATAGCTGCAAAAACCAGTTCAAGAAGAGTATACCATAGAATTCTACTTAGTGCTTTATATCTTATATCAGATAGCTAGTACTTGGCTAATGCTTGGCTTAAAAATTGCCTGTGTATTTTCATCGTTCTATGTAATCAACTCTACACTGGATCTCTCCACTCTAAAGTCCATGAGATCATCAGTCTCTAAGTTGTCAATGTCAAACAGATCACGGGGGACGGACGCATAATCCTGGTTTTCAAACCCCCGGTTAATTAGGTTGGTGAGTACAAACCTATCAAGGAACCCCGTCATCAATTCATTGTTTCCTGTAGCAACAATTATCAAATAGTTCAAGTGTAGCTTTTCAAAGGACTCCAAGATAGTGATAACTGGCGTACTTTCATTAGCAATTATCTTTGATTTTTCAGCATGTAAATCGATCCTAATCACTCCTGATAGAGATTGTTCATAATGTAATTGCTGTGATAAGAGAGCAGTGGATAAGTTTGGAATTTGGAAACTGATTGGGGAATCGTGGTTTTCATAGGAAGCAACCTTTTCATATAGTTCTTGCTTGTAAACGTATCCCAAGGAAATGGGGTTCGCGTAACTCAATATCAACGGATACCCTTCATGGTTATCGTCATTCATGAATCTGTACATGCTAGCCAACGAGTGGGGTTCGTCTGGTAGGAGGGAAAGTGCCTTGGTTCCTGTCACAGGAATCATAATCAGCGAAACGGCCAAACTTGGTAAGTTATTCTTGAAGTCAGATGACAATCCAGTAAAATTCACCAACCCATTCCCCTTGCCACCATTTGTAACACCTTCTTCATTCGAAGGGTCATTCTTATTGAAGGAATTCTTCAACCACGTATCATATATATTCTCATCGCATAACCAATCATTGAAAAACTTCAGGGTCATTACTGCCAACATGATTGGCAAGACATAAGTAACTGCTCCAGTCAATTCAAAAATAATAACCACTACGGACATCGTAAGCTTGGTTACTCCCGTCATGAATGCGGCTGCTCCAATTACAGCATATGATGAAGGAGACACGATACACGATTTCTCCGTACAAGTTGCCAAAGATTCCAAATTGATCCAATTCTGTATCCACTGGGAAACAATCCCAACCAAACGACCAGTAGAGGCGCCAAGAACCAAAGATGGCATTAAAATACCACCGGGCAAATCAATACCGAATGTGTATGCTGAAAGGAAGAATCCTTGCGTGATGATGAATATCAACTTCAAAGCAGTTATTCCGTTTGACGACAGACACATGAAATTGATAGAATTGGATGAGTCAGGAATATCTTGCGGGCAATCTGTGAACAAGATCTTCAAGTAAGCATTTAAAGGGAGTTTTGTAATTTCCATTGGAAAATTGAGAAGAGTAGTAATTATCAAAATCATCAATATCTCCAAGTACTTACCAGTCATTGGTTTAGTTACATGAAATAGACTCTTTAATTTTGATTGAACCATTGACCTGAACTTTATGCTTGAGAATCTCGAATGGAATAATATAAGCATCCATCCATAGACACCACCTAAAAGGCCTAAGATCATGAATGGAATAACTTCCATAAAGAGCCAACTGAAGTTACCAAACAGAACCTGGAACAAGTCCTTTTCGTAGAAATTCTCTCCGTCAGTAAATATTTTAAATCCTGATAAGACAACAACAGCAATAGTTGCAGTGACAAATGAATTCCACATGATCTTCGTTGGCATGAAATATGATGGCATTGTTTCTAAGACAAATAGGACACCACCTATTGGAGCATTGAAAGCTACCGAAATCCCAGTAGCAGTTGCAGCACTTAACAATTCTCTCCTAACGGCTTCACTATTGACATTATGACTGCCAATAATGAGACTATATAGCGAATTCAAGATGCAACAAGAAACATGAATCAAGGGGCCCTCCTTCCCTAGCCAGAGACCCGATCCAACAACAAGGATCAACCCTGTTATTTTATACAACAATGTACGGATACCCAAGTACTGGGAGAGTTTATAGTTGAAGCCTGAAATTATAAGTTTAATCTCTGGGATACCTGAATGTTTTATGAGAGGTTCCTTCGCAATTGTGATGTAGGCTGCAATCATGATCCAAACTAGGGCAAACGTGAAGTAAACGGGGAAGTTGACAAGCCAATTCGAAACAAACCCAGTTGATTCAAAGAATATACGAGACCAATTGTACCAATTTTCAGCTGGGCATGTCAGATATGGATTCAATAAAGACCAAGTGTCTAAGGTACTTAGACAGAGGCCCTTTTTCAAGTCATTCAACCATACCGATGTGAAGTCGATAAATGTAGCAATGTAACCAACCAAGATGGACAGCAAAATGACCGTGAACCACTTTTTAGTCAGGTATGCCGAATCTGAAGGGGCATGTACTGACTCCGTACTCCAATCTATAAAGGAATTATCCTCATATTCACGTCTCGGTGTCTTCAATGTGGATTGCGACTGAGGAGTCTGTCGTATCGCAAAGTAACTAATTGTAGGTATTTCTGAATCTAAATAGGTGATATCACCATTCGATGACATGAACGAGCTCATTGGATGTAGGATGGTCTTATTCACGGCCTTTGCAAGTGTCTCTGACAGTCTTCGTTAGAGGCTTCGTTAAATAGTGATGAACCTTTCTACAGTTTAGAGCATGGTATGCCAACTTTTACAGTTTATGAGTGCAATGAAATTTTTTATTTACTGATTTGAAAGTTTGAATCAATTGTTGTTATTAGCATCAAAAGGTAGACAAGTTCCAGGTAATAGTTCGATATTCAATAAGGGGACGTTTAAGAGAGGGTCAGGCCATTAATTCACATACTAATTAGTCAATCCAGATAACAAAGATGTCATTTATAACAGGAGCTACAACCAATGCAAGTGCATCTACGGGACAAGAACTACTCAATGATATCTCAATTAACAATCCACCTGAAGATTCTATATCGTCGTTAGCATTCTCTCCCCAACAAGACTTATTGGCAGCTGCCAGTTGGGATAAGAAAGTTCGAATCTACGAAATTGATCCTAATTCAGGCAACAACCAGGGCCGTGCCATGTATGAACATGAAGGACCAGTGTTCAGTGCCAGATGGAGTTATGATGGAACGAAAGTAGTCAGTGGTGGTGCTGACAAACAAGTCAAGATATTTGATTTACAATCACAACAAGCACAACAAATTGGAGCCCATGATGCCCCTGTAAAAGATGTGCGTTACGTCGAGTGTGGGCCTGGCAATACACCTGCCGTGGTAAGTGGATCATGGGATAAAACATTGAAATATTGGGACATGAGATCTCCTCAACCTATAACAACCATAAATTTGCCAGAAAGAGTATATGCTATGGACTCTAGCCAGAAATTATTGGTGGTTGGGTGTGCTGAAAGACATATTGTCATCATCGACTTGAACAACCCTCAACAGATCTTCAAAACAGCACAATCCCCGTTGAAATATCAAATTAGAACCATTGCATGTTATCTACAGGGAAACGGATATGCCATCGGTTCAGTTGAAGGTAGAGCTGCGTTCCAATATATTGATAATATTGAACAAAGTAAAATGGGATTTTCATTCAAATGTCACCGTAAAACAGGTGGACCTGCTAATATCGCAGGAGCTGCTCTGGCATTACGTACCACATCCTCAACATCAACCGAGTCTCACGCATATTCAGTAAATTCGATTTGCTTCCATCCTGTTTATGGAACGTTCAGTACAGCTGGGTCCGATGGTACCTTCTGTTATTGGGACAAAGACGCTAAGCAGAGACTTAAGAATTTCCCAAGTGTTAATTATGCCATTCCTGCCTCAGCGTTCAACAAGAATGGTAGCATATTTGCGTATGCGTTGAGTTACGATTGGTCCCAGGGGTATATGGGTAATACTCCTGATTACCCAAATCAGATCAAGTTACATGCCACCAAGGACGAAGAGATCAAGCAAAAGAGAAAGCGTTAGGGAGGCACTGGATGAAAAAGGTATAAACAAGAAGCGAATCAACGTTATTCATTAATGACAACTATTTCAGGGCATCAACACTTTAAAACCTTTAAGAACCTCGGAGTTTATTCGATAACATTTGAGAATATCATTGTTTACTTGCATTTCTCAGGCCCATAAGAGTTCATTGGCATTGGCTTGTGCTCTGATCTCACAATAAACTTAAGATTAAATAAGATCTCCAATAATTCACAATCATCAGCAACAAACAACAATCAACAAATTGTACTATAACCATGATTCTCTTTTACGTGTTTTACATTAGCCTTCATTCTCTCAAATCAACAGTTACACCTGCTCGATTATATTGTATTGCCATTGGAAACGTCGAACTGGCAACCTTATCACCACCATATATGGATCATCGCTTTGAACATTTTTTCAGTCACACAACCCAAAATTAATAACCTCAAAGATCAAAAAAATTGATTAGAAAAATTAGTTTAGTCAAAAGATTACAGGCTAGCCGGTTTTGCAAAGAGTGGTGTGTTATCATGGATCAAGCACATTCTTCAGAGGGTGGAGAAACTGTTTGGTCAGCCAAAAAGATAGGAATCTTTCCAAAGAGAGATCTTATAGTGGAGCCATTTGCTAGTCAAATGGACGTCATCGATAAGACCTTGATCGACGTACAGCATCAACCGGGCATACATGTCAACGCTAGGAGAAGAAGATATAATAAAGGTATTGCGAATCCTAATCATTATTACGAGAGAAGCTATGGAGACGGTAACGAAAGGGTAAGTGGGTATGGATACGGTGGTTCTGGTAGTAGCTTTGGTAATGGTTCTGGAAACTATGGGGTACACGCAGGTGTTCGTGGTAGTCATTTTCAGGAAACTCCAGTATCGCAAACACCACTGGTATTTGGTGAGCATAGAAACGATATTTATCCCCTGGAAAAGGGAACGACGTGGGCTGGGTTGAGTAACGAAGTTGCCCATACTAGAAGCTATTTTGGTAGTACCAGCATTACGGTATCCCCGGCGAAATTGTCGATGCCACACGGGATCTTTAGTAGTGAAGGAAATGGATCTTCCACAACTATATCCAGCGATGTGAGTGATGGGACTTACACCACGGCTACAAGCAGTGTGGGAAATAACTCGCCTTTCATAGCTAAGAGTCTTGGAGGTGGGTCTGGATTAATGTTTGATCCTTTTAAACCGGTTGCATTTCCCAGTGATTTCAAGACGGGAATCGTAACAGGAAAACAAGGAAACACAATTTGGAGGAGCACTGGTAGTGGAGATGCGACGGTATGGGGGTAATTTATTGCATTATAGGATGCTTTTATTCGTATTTGAGGTGGTTTAATTGGGTAAGTAAAAGGTAAGTATTGGTATGAGAGTGTGGATGAGAATGATGGCTCAGTTGGTTAGGTTGGGTAAGAAGATACAGGAGAGAATTTTTGGTTATTTTGGTTCGTGTATGTTAATTTGGGAGGGTTTATTTGATACGAGGTATTTGAAGGTGTGGTTGATTCGAGGATGTGTTTTTTTCTTTGGATGTTGGATATGAATGTTTTGCAGGGTGTTAGTTCCAGCTGTATGTGTCAGTGGATGTGTTAGTTCTCAGCTAGTTACGTTAGTTGATGTGTTAGTGTTGGTTCCAGCTGGTTCTTGCTAGCTTGTTCTTGCTAGCCGCATAGGAATTTCGTTGTGTGATTATTGTACGTTAGTATTATTACATTGTAGAAGGTTACTACCCTATTCTGGTATCTCCTCTAGTGTCTCCTTCTTTGTCTCCTTCTTTGTCTCCTCCTCCCAGCTCTTCCACCTAGTCCACCACCTAGTCCACCACCTTTCCAGCAAATGCTTAGAAATTGGTGAATTTTTCATCTATCTTATATGCACTTGCCAGCACCCAGCACCAGCACCCAGCACCCAGCACTACTTTGTCTCACGTCGAATGCCTTCCATTCGCTTAACACATTCTTGAACATCCCACGACTGCAATACGAGCCGTAAAAATAGAAGATGCTGCTTTCTCTGCTCGAATCTATTGAAGTGCCGTACTCTTCCTTGCATGTTTGACTATCACAATTTTGGAAATAAATTAGACCAAAAAAAGACCTGGTGTAACTCCGTTTATCCTCAAATACACCAAGCACAGCAAGAGCAGGATGAGAAGAGCCAGGAAACAAACGGAGCAACAAAAAAGTGAAAAGGGCCCGTAGAAACACTCGAGCTCCAGCTGCTCGTGACATATCACCAAAGTATAAATTCTCTTCTTGGATTTGACCCAGTTGGGTCTGTAGGCCTTGCTTGTGCTTTCTGGTTATTTGGCAATTTCAAGTTTTCACCAGCAGGCCCCATGCTCTTTTTATATATTGTCTGCATATCTACGAAGAGGTGGCATGCAAAGGGTCCATTATGACCATTAAGACCCCACCAGCTGCTGCTCACGATGCGGCATCTCCCCTCCAAAACTCTAGTACTCCTGTCTAACCCCCCGAACGGACCTCTGTCCACCTCCAACTCCACCCCTATCTCCCTCTTCATCTCCCTCTCCCTCTCCCTCTCACTCTGCCACAAGCACCTCCCTAAAACACCCCCTAATCCACCGCGAGCACGCACTTGAAAGAGATTTTTTCTGAAAGATTTCAAAACCAATTCAGGGAAAATCATTGAAAAAAAACGAACGACCCAACATAAAAGTCAGCAGCAGACAGTTCTCAGGATCATTTATCAAGCAAAGGGTTTAAGTAATTGACGAGGGAATAAATTCATTACTTAGTTATTCTTTTTTGAACCTTGCCTGATTTTTTTTCATTAAAAACGAGCATGAGCCATCAAAACACTCCCCATATGTACAATAAGAAGCAAGCTGGTTCCCTATCCAATGATGGTTTGAGTTCCCAAGGATTGGGCCAAAGCCATCAAGTAAGTCAGCAGCAGCAGATAAGTCAGCAGCAACAGCAGCAACAACAGCAACAACAGCAACAACAACAGCAGCAACAACAACAACAACAACTCAATCAACAACAGCTCAATCAACAACAGCTCAATCAACAACAGCTCAATCAACAACAGCTCAATCAACAACAGCTCAATCAACAACAGCTCAATCAACAACAGCTCAATCAACAACAACAACAGCTTAATCAGCAGCTTAACCAGCAACAACAACAACAACAACAGCAACAACAACAGCAACAACAACAGCAACAGCAACAGCTCAATCAACAGCACCAGAAAGGATTCATAAGGCCCCAAATGGACTCTTCTCGCAGTGTCACGGACTCCCAAGCTGCTAATGCGAAACAACTTTTAAATGCTTACGTATATGACTTCCTCGTTAAAAGCAGGCTACCCCAAACAGCAAGGATATTCGTAAATGAAGCTGAAGTGCCATCGATTGAATCGGGAAGTGCCAACAATAGTGCTGGTGGTAGTGGCAGGTCCTCGAATAAGAACTCTCCTCAGATATCAAGTTCAAATACTCCTAGAACTCCACAAGTGAACTCAACCATTGCAAGTGCCCACTTACAGCTTCAAAAAGATAACAACTTGCCGCAGTTATCGGTCGCTATGGATGCACCTCAAGGGTTCCTATTTGAATGGTGGCTGGTGTTTTGGGATGTGTTCCAAGCAAAACATAATGGGAATAAAGGAACATCCTCAAACATGGCTTTGCAGTACTATCAATTGCAAATGTTAAAGCAAAGGCAGCAACAAGATATGCAAAACTTTAATGTGCAAGCTGCCATGATGGGAGCCTTGCAGCAGGGGGTTCAGCACCCTCCTCCTCAAAATATCCCTGGTCAAGTTGTTATCCCTGGACAGGTGGCTGGTGCTGCTGGAGGTGGCATACCACCTGGAAATCCGTCTTCAATTGCAGCAGCAGCCGCAGCAGCTGCTGCTGTCAATATGAGTGGAGGTCCCCTTGGTGGTCAACTTGGTGCACCAATTGTTGGCAACATGAATGCAAACTTCCAACAGCAACAAAACATGTTACATCCTCAACTTAACAACATTCCTAATACCAGCATGATGAATCAACAACAATTGCAACGTTTGCAAGCTCAAGCTCAAGCTGCAAACCCGGCACCTCCCCATGGACAAAATAACCAACCTACTCCTCAAATGCAACAACATATGTCTCCACAAATAAACCAAGTACTTCAAAACCAGCAACACCCCCTTCCGGGTCAAACACCTCAGGGGCCTCAAAATCAACAGCAACAGCTTCAACAGCAAATCCAACAGCAAGTGCAGCAGCAACATCCCCAACTAGATCCCCAACAACAGCAAAGGCTTATGATGCAAATGTTGATGAAGCAGCAGATGGCTCAACAGCAACAACAACAACAAAATCAGCAATTGCAACAACAAAATCAAATACAACTACAACAGCAAAAACAGGGCATTAATTTAACAGTTGATGGGCACCCCCTTTCTAATCAACAACATCCTCAAATGCTTGCTAATATGAACCCAAACATGAATATGCAACAACAATTATTTTCACAGCAGCAGCAGCAGGGCCAAGGTCAAGGACAAGCTGGATTTCCTCAACAGAATATCATTCAGCAGCATGCTCAAAATCAAATGAATAATTTGCGACAACAAGCAGCTGCTCAGCAGCAACAGCAGCAACACCTTCAACAACAACAGCAGCAGAACCAACAAAATCCAAATCAACAGCACCCACACATACAAGATAGTTCAAATAATAATTCTCCAGCAAATGGCCATAGATTGACTCAAATGACTCCTCAAGGCCAACATGCTGCACCTCCGATGAACGAAATGCAATTCCAACAACAACAAATGATTAATGGGACGGGACCGCAGGTAGCGACTCCATTTAGTCAAAATCAGACAATTGTGACTAGAATGGACGGTATTGCAAATGGGAAGCCAAACCAAGTTAGCCCAGGTAACAAGCCAGCTATCAATAATGGCAATATTAAGCCAAATGCTAACGCAAATGGTGGAAATAGGAATATGAATGCCCTTCAAGATTATCAAATGCAATTGATGCTTTTGGAGAAGCAGAACAAGAAGCGTCTCGACATTGCCAGAAGTAATGGAGGTGCTGAACAAGCATTATTAGGAGCAGGTATGCTTCCGCCACACCAACAAGGACAGCCTGGTCAACAAGGACAATCTGGACCGCAGCTTCAAACTGTCCAACAGACTGGGGCACAAAAGCCCTCTCCTGTTAATTCAAATGAATCTCCTGTGATAAACAACAAACCTTCACCATCTGCTGCCACTGGTACTATTTCTAAGAAGAAGAAAGATGCACCCGCAAAGAGAGGTAGGAAGGCAAGCACGAGTTCTGCTGCAGCCTCGGGTCAAAATAGTACTACTCCAGCAAATAGTACTGCTGCAAACACTCCAGGTTTGCTCAAGAAAGAGTATACTGCACCTCTTACGCCCGCTTCTGATTCTCAGAATGATAATAAGAGGAAGAGAAAGACAGCAGTAGCCTCCGAATCGCCAAAGAAAGCAGCTAAGAGCACTTCGGACACAATAACTCCAACAATAGCAAGCAACAAGGAGAAGTCTATCAAGGAAGAATCTTTGGATAATAAAAAGGAAGAAGACATAATGCCTCCTCCATCCGGACTCCCTGACCCTATCACTGCGGCCGACCAACTTTTCCCTGGCGAGCTTCTCGGTGGTTCAGTGAGAGTTGTTGATAGTGCTCATAGCCTTTTCTCTTCTGGTACTACCGTTACCACCAGCCAGTCTGGCCAAGGAACTGGTACGTTGGATGATATTGACTTTGATTTCAATCAATTTTTGGACGGGAATGGTGATGGTGCGTTGAACGATACCATCGGAACTTTCAACTGGGGAAATGTGGATGCGATTGAAAATGGAGAATAAAGAAATAATATGCCCTTGCACATTTTCAAGTATCCCAATTCTAAATGTTTATTCTTTATGCCATTCTTGCTTCGACCTTCGCTTCGTTAAATTGATGAGTACTGTTCTTAGTTGACACTGATTTGTCAATTTTATGTCAAGTACTTTATTTTGAGATAGTGTTAGGTACCTAATCGAACCTTCAGAGCCTGGTTTCCAATTTTGTTTATTTCTACGTCCATGTTCTTAAATAATTTCCCTTTTCCTATGTATTATAAAAAATAATTGGTACTCATTAAGTACTTCACTAAAGAAATCAGAAAGCGCAGTTAGACTAGAATTGCTTTCTCTTCTTCTTTCTTGGTGCTTCACCTTCAAACCAAGCATCTGTATTCCACCAAACACCTGCAAGTATGGAAGTTAATATGGTAACAAGCAAGGCACTACTCCACCAAGTCACAGGGGTAGTATTCCAACACAATTCATGCAATCCCCACACAACAACGCTAACATATATATTCCAGTTGGCCCAGTAGATCAAGATCGGTAATTGCCAACAATACCATGCGAGAAACTGATAGTGCAAACTACGAGCAAATATTACACCAATGAGGTTTGTGGTTGCCAAAATCATTAATACCAACTTTGGGCCTTGCTTTTTGTTAACGATCAAATTCTTCTTCTTGACAATAGATGACTTGAAGGTAAATGCATCCAATATCAACAATGGTAAAGATTTTCCTGTAATTCTTTCACTCAAGAATCTTGTGAGAATAAAAAGGAAAAGGCATGAAAGGTTCAACGCAAGCAAGATGGTTGCAAATTCTCTACTCGAGAAGAAACCTTCGTTGACAAATTTCCAATTCACAGATAATTGATATGCAAACTGTTTCTTGAAGTCAAAGGCTTGGTTAAGGTAGTTCCATCTAATCGCATCAGCTTCTTCGTCAAAGAAAAGAGGAAGTAAGAACTTCCAACCGATTAAAATTTGAACCAAAGGTATGATTGCAATGACGGTCACAAATTTCAAAAGGTTTTCACTTACCAAGAAGTAAGATACTATCAAAAAGCCAGGCAAGTACAACAATGCGTTCATCTTAATGGAAATAGCCCAACTGAGTAAATCCGCTGCAATCAAGGTGAGCAAAAAACTGGCCAATCTACTTGTGGAGTACCAATATGATGCTTGCTGTAAGAAGACAGTTACACCCACCATTGCAGCCGTTGTGAAACCATCGTTGAATAAACGTAACACGTAAATGGAAATCAAACGCTTGCTTAAAAGTAAGCCATATAATGGCCATGGAGGCAAGTTTGGAACCATGAGATAAGTGACGAGAACCATCAAGTTGGTAAACGTTAACAAGTAACCAAATATAGATTGAGCTAATTCGATGTTTTCTCCATTGCTAGTCAAGTATCTGATCACTTGGTAGATTTTAACATAACCAGCAGGATAAGCAATTGGTCCTGAATCACCACCGATAAGAGCATAATCAAGACAACCATCATCGGCCATTTTGACCTGCTGCAAGTAGTTTAAGAAGTCAATCTCGGTGTATGGAACACTTTTAATTACAACTTTGGCGATAATAGATGTCAATGCAAATATGATAGGAGAAATCAAGCTTTTAGCAGAAGGTTCATAGATCAATGCAATCAACCCATGGTATACGTCCAACAGAACATTCTTCAACGTGAAAGGAGGCAATTCCTTTTTCTTTACAGTATTCGGCTTTGCAACCGCGTCGTCTGCCTTAATATCCGCAGCAAGTACCTTAGATGACATGTAGGGTATGATTTGGATCTAAGTACAGATGAAGAGTTGTATCGTTGTGGAAAATTTATCAAGCCTTCAAATCTCGAAGACTTTTGGGTAGCGCGGGGGTAGTAGATATTGCAAACGGGTAGACGAACAGTTCGATGAATATATAGCCATGCCCACTTGAAACACAGAGGTGGGTTGTGCCACTGTTAATGGCATTCACTAAGTTAATTTTATGTTTCTCGATGTATAATGCATTGTTTGGTTGGCTCAGATAATGATGTGAAGAGGAACAGAGTCATTCTTGGTCAAGGTTGCAATGGACTGGTTGTAGGCTTGGTCAAACTGACCAGAGTTGTTTCGTGAATCTTCAATTGAGTTCAGGTCTATTTCTGGAGACATTCCTCTCACCAATAGATAAGAGTTGGTGTAAGTATAGCTGTCAATATAGTGTACGGAAAAATAGTTGTACCTAGTGAGTGCAGAAGACATCGAAGGTATGCAACGGCTTCATATGTAAGTATTCGAAGGGGATAGTAAACATACCCAGCTATCAGAAGTTCTGATTTGATAGGGCACTTCATGAAGAGAGCATGCAATCAGATAAGTTTCCTGAAGTAGGCAAGTTTTTGCAGCCATACAGATTCTTCTTGGTCATATGGAGCCAAGTGGCTTATTAATTTTCTTGGTGCTTGCACATATTACACATGTCTATTAATATAATATCTATATGCTGGAGGTCTTCTTCATCGATCTCTTCTTGAAACCTCTAATCACGTCTCGCTTACGTCTCTTACACTCTCTTGTGAATTCACTTCTCATGCTCCAAAACCATTTCTCGTAAGCAGTCTCATTTGTCTCTTCTTCGCCGGTTGGGCCAGTGGTAGCAGCAACAGTAGACTTTTCACCAGGCAACTTAATTGAATCGTCGACGTGTCCAATCTTGTTTAATTGGGATTGAGTTTGCATAAATGGGGAATCCAAATGAGACCAGAATAAGCCGAATTTCTGGGATTGAGTTCTTAAATGTTCTTCTCTTTGTTTTTGTTTGATCTGTTCTAAAAGTATTTCTTGTTCTTTCTTGTTAGCTATTAATGCAGCATTAGTGGCTTCATCCACGTCTTCATCGTCTTCTTCAAGTGCCAATTTGAATCCTGGAGTTGAGTCAGCAGCAGAATTTGGGTTAAACAAAGATCTTAAAGTTTCCGTATTATTTGCAGTTCCAAATGTTGGCATGAACTCATCTTCAGACAACACTTCCTCCGGTTGTTCTATATATTCTCCTTTCTCTTCCACATCTTTCAGTTCTTTCAGTTCGTCCATATCCACATCCAGATCCAGTTCATCCAGGTCCAGGTCACTCAGAATATCGGAATCACTCAGACTATCGGAATCGCTCAGACTATCGGACTCGCTCAGACTATCGGAATCGCTCAGACTATCGGAATCGCTCAGACTATTGGCACTCAGGCTGTTCATTTTCTCTTTTGCGTCATTCCCCTCCAGGTAGTTTTCCCTGTTATCAGCCTTCTCTTTATCTTTTATCTCTGACAGGTCGCTCAAATCTTCCAGACCACTCAGACTTTCCAGCTCGTTCAGACTATCGCTGCTCTTGAGTTTATCCACAGATTCCACATGGTTCTTTCTTTTGTCAGAAACAGCATCAACTTGAACATCACCAATTGATTCTTGTGATTGATCTTCTTCTTCCATCTGCTCACTTTTCAACACGTC
This sequence comes from Kodamaea suecica, assembly GCA_030558315.1. Lineage (NCBI taxonomy): Eukaryota > Fungi > Ascomycota > Pichiomycetes > Serinales > Debaryomycetaceae > Kodamaea > Kodamaea suecica. Next base: position 35,575 of record JAJMSH010000085.1, on the reverse strand, counting down.
TTCATTGCCTATAGCCTCATGTTGTACTTCCAATGCATATACCTCTTCATCCAGACCTTCTTCACTTTCTGGAGTCTTTTCTATGTCGCTTGCTTCTTTCTGCAATTCCTTATCCTCAACAAGGACTTGTTTCTTCACAATGGGCATGTCAACATGCGGAGATACGTAATTAGATGGAACAACTTCAAAACCATGATCATCATTGTACTTTTGATTAAGGGCTTCAGTGGTGTATTGTTTTCCAATAGCATCCAAATCTAAATCGTTCCCTTCATCGTCTTCATCATAGTAAACATCTTCAGGTGGTCTCTCTGAGTTGCCAGTATATTTGTTGATTATTTGCTCTGCTTGTATATTATCGTAGCTTTCAACCTCCATGTCATCTTCATCGTCAGTATTGAGAGCCCCTTGTGCCTCGTAATCATATCTGACGACTTTTCTTCTTCCTTTAGCATCATACACAATGTCTTCTTGATCGATACCATTATCTTCCAATTCCAAAGGCTTATCAAAATCATATTTGTCAAAGATATTGGCCAAGATCGACTTGTTCTTTTGCTTCTCTCCAGCCAAATCCCCTTCGATATCCTCCATGTCTTCATTGACAACGTTTTCGTCCTTCTTTTCAAGAGAGATTAATTCTGTGTTGGCGTTAGAAACTGTACTGGCTCCATACATAGCAGCCATTTCGGCATTAATAGCACATCTATCACGAACTCTCTCGATTAAATGATCATCTCCACTCTTCCATGAGCCATTTACATACTTCCACGTCAAATCTTGAACCGTTTTGTTCTTCTCTATTCCCCAAAGCTTTGTCTTGTACGACTTCAAGGTTTTCAATTCACCATTGACAAGAATTCTCAAGGTTTGTTGTCTCTTCACGAAGTGAGATGTAGGTCTCGCAGTCTTTCTCAATCTGCCCTCTATGATTTCTCCTCCACCATTTGTGTTAAAGGATTGTCTCTTTGCCACAGAGAAGCTACCATATGAATCGATACCTCGTAACGATTGTTGTGGTGCGCTTCCTTTGATATTTCCAGAAGCATTGTTTAAAGTATGAGGAGACTTGGAGTACGTCATACTCGAATGTAAAGGCGACATATAGTTTGTATTAGATAACTCTCCGCTGATTGGGTTGACCTTGAGCGGAGTCTTAGATTCAACTATTCTTTGCAATCTTGCTTTGGCAATGCCTTCACGCATCGTTCTATCACTCTTGTTAGCATCAGGTCTTGCACGATCCTTTGCCATTCTTTCCTCAAAACTAGGTCTGGCCACGTCAATAGTCAACTTCATACCCTTGAATAGAATGCCGTCCAAACCTTTCTTCAAGGCCTTGAATTTCTCAGGTGTTATATCCATGGTGATATATCCAAAGTAATGATCTTGAAGAGGTTTAGTCTTGAGTTGCAAGTCGTCAGTGATAGAGCCATATCTTGACAAACGAGTCGAAAGAGAGTCCTTATCGTCATGCAAACTTTGGGATATATTCCCTATGTGGATACGAGTAGGAGTCATGGTCTGTCCTCTTCTCTTGACTTGATAGTGTATTGGGCTTTGTTTAAAGAGATGAGCATTGAAAAATTTAATGCGTAGAAATTTACGAGGCCCTGAGAATTAGCTACAAACACATTAAGCACTGGGGTGTTGGTTATGGAGCAGAATTGCTACGATATTCTTGTAAGTCAGTTAGGTCACCGTACTCTTTGAGATGGATTTCGAGGGGTTGGCGGCTGTGTCGAGACTTTGTAGTAATTTAGTAGAAATCTAGCTGTTTATGGGAGTCGTAGCCACTTAGATGAATATGCGGAATTTGCAGCTGATTTGACGGATCTTACTTAGTTTAAAGATCATTTAGAAATGAGACTTGGAGCAAGACCACATGGTCGGCTTGGTATGAGGTTGGCATAATTATATGGATATTGGTTGAATAAGCTGTTCTTCCTGCTCTCTATTGAACTGTATGGTGCACCAAGAAGTATTTTTTGAGTGTGAAAAGATAACACCAAGGTCAACAGAAAGATAATATGCTTGACGATGATATAGCAGGCACTTGGACTGAATTGTTTGAAAGCCATGTACAAATGAGAGGTGAGCAATTGCAAGACAGGCCTCTGCTGGCAAAGGATCTTTTCGTGGCAGCACCTCTTTTGACGGAGTTCATTGAAAGTCACCCAAGAAGGGAGGAGTTGGAGAAGGAATTGAAGGAAGTTGCAATGAAATGGTTTTGGGAGGGATATTACATTTGTGCCAACGGGAAGAATAATGATGTTGTTGAATAGTCCTAGGATGTGTGTGAAATTGTTTGGTTTAGAAAAGTTTGAAGAGTTTATAAGTAGGGTCGATGGCCTCAATAGAGGTTCACATAAAGGGACCAATCAACCGAAACTAAAGAAAGAGCTCATTGGAGTTATATTGAGTGGGGTATTGCATCAGCTAGAATGGAGATACCCGTTGTGTCAGCTGTGATATCACATCTTGTATGCGTTCACTCACGCATTGGCCTTCACTCGAATCAAACTACAATCCCAGGCTAGGCAGTATTGCTACAATCAAGTCAAGGTCTAGGCTTTAATCGAAGGGATACAAACATAGAATATATAAATAAATGGAAAGCAAATCAATTACGTGGCAGCCCATAAATCGCTCAAGCCCATAATAGAAGTAATTGTTCCAGCCAAGCCAACGTCACCTTCAGTAACGTGCACGAAACTCAAGGAGTTGAAAGCATCCAAGGAGTTCAAAGCAATAAAGGAATCCAATAAGTCCCAGATCAACTTTCTCTTAGCCTTGTAAAGTTTATTGTTATCTTTGTTTTCAGCATCTTGAGAACTGAGTTGTCTGATAATATGTACGGAATTAACGATACCAGCAAGCAAACCCAATAACCAAAAACGAGAGGCCCACTTGGCGATATTTGGGAAGGATTTCTTATTAACGAAGCCCAACATCTTGAACCAAACAATGGAGTCCAAGGATAAGTACCCGGCGTAGCCCAAGTTTCTGATAACGGTGGTTGCTCTCACGATAGGGTCAACCAACTTGTTGTCATAAGACTTGGCAGCAGCTTCCAAGTGGTTCAAAGGCTTCAAGAATCTCATACCCTTTCTGATGAAGGTAACGTGGCCCTTTAAGTCTCTGAACAAGGTGACCAATTCTGGAGAGTAGCCCATTCTTGATAGGTAGTACCCGAGGAATCTAGAGAGGTATGCCACCAATCTGAAGGACTTTTCTCTCTTTGGAGTGCTATCCAAGAACTTCACCAATTTGGTGAAGGTTGGATGATAAACAACAGCATCGGCGACCATTGTGGGATATTATAGATGTTCCAAACGTAGTACTCAAGCTTTCACCAGTAACAACAATGCTCACGAAAACCTGTTTGGAATTGGCCATCGATATTTATTTAAATGATCCCCACACACTTTTTCACCACAACCGCAATGACTATCGCGCTTCATCTGGGGAAAAAGTGACAGAAACGGCAAAAAAATAGCTTGGACAGTGGGAGGAATATCAGGTGCAACCGAGGTGATAGTGGGCATAAGGTAGGGTATGGAGGCAGTTGGGGATTGGGGTAGAGAGGGTTGAATATGGTGGAACGAGGGTTTTTGTCGAGATACCGAAATACTGGTGAGTTGAATGAGTGGCTGGATTTGTAAGTAGGTGCTGTACTGGAGGGGGAAGGCTTGACATATTTAGTGCGGAAAATGTGCATGAGATATTTGATTGGTCGAGGTGTTTATCTAAGGGTGGAAGGAAGATGGCTAAAGGTGATTGATTGGGAGGTGTTGATTGGGTGTTGGAAGTAGCTGATTGGGTGTTAGAGGTAGTTGATTGGGTGCTGAGTGGGTTTTGATTTGCTGATTGGCATTTTAGAGTGAATATTAGGTATTAACTTGGGGTGGAGAGGTGGTTGAGCGCAATTTACGTATATTTTAGACCATAAGCTATGAAAAATGTAGAAGGTTTAAGTGAGTACTATTATGAAGATTAAGGAATGAATGCGCGTTTCACATTAAAGTGCCTAGAGTTGGGAAAGTGTCAGTGTCTCTGTCTTGTGGTTGAATCTGTTCATGCGACCCAATTGCATTGGTAGCTCAGCTACTATAGCACCATAGTTACTCTAGCAAGCCAGTGAGCACTTATCACCTTCAATAGGCAAATTGTCCAAACTTCAGTACCTATCTTTCTGTAAGCCACACTGCCCGTTTATGACTCTAGTCGCTTTTCTCCTTAGTTCTTGACTCCGCCAACATTGATCGCTATAAAGATTTTGCATCCATTCACACGCAGACGGTTGCAAAAAGGTCTAGATTCGAGACGACAAGGCAAATGTAGGCACTTAGGGTGACCAGATGATACGAGTAACAGCTAGTATGAGAACGACCCAACCCACAACCAGTTATACCCAGATACAATTATTTCTCTTGCCCAGATACAATTACGATACCCAGATACAATTATCTCTCCTACTCACATAGAATTTCGATTCCTACCCAATATCTATTATCAATCTATGCACATTTATACCTCTATTGACTATTATTACTCTCAAGGTCTCTCTCCCTCAACATCTTCACCACTTCTTCCGCCTTCGCACTATCTCTCGCCCTCTTGGAAAGCTTGCTCTTTTGATGTATCTCGTTGATCTTCAACTTCTCTTCAACTGATACAATCTGTCCTCTGTGAATATCCTTCCCACTCTTCAATAAGTCACTGTACTGAACACGATATTCTTCCTTTTGCTCCATATTCATTTCTTTCCAGCGTCTCAGGATCTCCTTTCTATCAAGACCCGATTCTCGATGGAATATCGAAGAGAAATAATTCCATGCATGTGTGTAGTTGACACTTCTTCTAATGACCGTCGATTCGCCGGGAGATTTCTTCGATGGTGCACTTGTGGAGGTGGTTGAGGAGTTGCCATCAGGTGGAGGTGAGTGGGTAGGCACCTCCAAGAACTCATCTTTGAGCTGGGATCTGTACATGGCGTCGTCTTGTTCTTTTATTTTGTCCTTTGCGGTGGGTTTCTCCATGGTTGGTATTTCGCAGACATCGACTTGCTTCACCCATTCTGTTATATATTGCTGTAGAGTAGCATGAGGTGGAATTGTCGAGATCTTTGGAGCATTTGATTCTATTTCTAATGGTTCTCCACCAGGTGCAACTTTCTGTAAAGATTCACTCCCTTTAAGAACACTTTCCAGTGATTCTCCTCCAACCATCTCTTCGGAGGAGGAACAACCTACTTTGGAGGCCAACATCCTTGACACTTCCTCCTTCGTCCACCGATAGGAATATACAGCCTTTGGAATAGCAAACCAACCGTAGTCCGTGTAAATGGATGTGAAGTTATTAGGCAGTAGTTCGAGGTTCTCCAATGTAGGAATCAAATCGCTCTCCACAAACTTGGACTTCCTGACCTTCCTCACCACGTCCTCTTTCTTCATTCCTTGTTTTTGCACATATTCAACTTCCAAAGGCGACAACTCCTTCTTATTCAATGCTCCCTTCGCCCTATACAAGCGTTGAAATACCCTATTCATCGTACATGATGCTTCTTGCTGACATGGAAAAACTGAAAAGCTTCATTTTTGACAGGACTTTCTGGAGCATCATGAGCGGTGTAAAGCGCCATTTTTTTTATCTGACCGGATAACCCCTACACGACATCGAGATTTTAAAAAACTCAAAACAACTTCCATTCCTGAGTTGCAACAGAAGTTAAAGTCAGGACAAGTTCCTACGGTTAAAAAACTTCGATTCCAGGTCCAGAAAGATGCTAATGCAGCCCAACTCTCCCTTGTTCCCTGCACTGAGTCTAACTCAGTCCACGCCATCTCCTAGTGCATTGGGGATCCCGGATGATATCCCTACCTATATACCTCAACTCCCGGAGAAACCCACCGCACAAACCTCATCGATGCAAGTTTATATCATTCCCACCGAACCCAACTTGTTCGTGGAAGGCTTCGAGCAGCACGAATACGAGGAGAGACCCCCTACGTTGTTGAGAGGATGTCTTTATTTGAGGGTCTTGAAGCCTTCGAAAGTGAAGAATATCAGCTTGACTTTCAAAGGACATGAACGTACTGATTGGCCGGAGGGTATCCCACCGAAAAGAAACACTTTCATTGAGTACAATGATATCGTCTCCCATACCTGGCCATTCTACCAACAAGGTACAACTTACGGAGCAAATAACGGAGCTGACAGTTTCTGCGAATTACACAAATCGTTGATTCCAGATGTACATGCGAGTTTGGCAGTAGAACCAACGACATCTAATCAGAGCTCTGGCGATTATGGAGCAGCAGGAAACTTTTTCTCGAGAAACTTGTCTCCTAGTTTCATGAGAAGAGCCGTATCTCCATCGCCAAGTCGTGAGAATAGCAGCAACGATTTGGCATCTATCGTAAGCGGATCTGTCAATAGCTCAGCCGAACAGGGCTGTTTCCCTGTTGGGGATTATATCTACAATTTCGAGCATCCAATTCGCCCTTCGACTCCCGAATCGTGTTCGGTAACATTTGGAAGCGTGAGTTATTGTTTGGAAGCTAGCATCACAAGAATGGGTGCGTTTAAACTGAATATTATGGCTAGATTACCCGTGAATATTGTTCGTGTTCCAAGTACCAACAATATGGAAGAAAATGAACCAATAGTTATAACAAGAGATTGGGAAGATCAATTGCGTTATGATATTGTTATTGGCGCAAAGTCAATAGTTTTAGATTCTTACTTACCCCTTGCATTTAGATTCGTGCCATTATGGGGGAAAGTGGCATTGCACAGAATTAGGGTATACCTTACAGAAAACTTGGAATACTACTGTCAAAATAAAAAGGTTCATAGAATGGAGCCAGCAAAGAAATATTTGCTATTAGAGCATAAAGCTAGAAAGGGAAAGTCCTTATTAGCAGCAGAAGAAGGCCCAGAAGATGAAGAGAATTACGAAGATGAAATTCTTCCAAAGGAACTTGAATTCCAGTTATTCGTTCCTCAGAAGTTAACAGGCAAGAACAATCATGAAATACATCCTAACACATCGCTTGAAAACGTCCAACTGCATCATTGGATCAAAATATGTTTACGTATACTGAGAAAGGACCCAGAAAATCCTGAAAAACGTAAGCATTATGAGATCCTGATTGACTCTCCATTGAGAATATTATCTCCATTAGCTGCCCATGTCAACACTTTACTTCCAGCATATGACAATGGAAGCCAACCATTGCATATTCCTATATATTCTTCTACCCTACCTCCATTAAGTCCAGGAGTTTTTCCCATCGACCATGGGCAAGGTGTCCATTTGGACTCAATGATTGACCCGCAGTCCGTGGACCCTCATACCGTTTTGGACACAGATTCTGTCGATCCACATGACATAGACCTAAATCAATCGACCCCCGAGTTCCTTCATATAACTTCACGCCATAATAATGATGGTGCTATAGAGAGGGATGCTGACATGCATTTAGGAGCGAACTTGTACGCACCTCAGAAGTCTCTGACGAATCTAACTCTTTCACCTCAAGCCATGCCACACCCAGATACATTTACATCACCTTTTAACTCACCCATTCAAAGACCAATCCATGTACTTAGAAGCCCAAGCTTCAACCCTCCGAGTTTCGATGCGGATGTTCCACCTCCATCCATGTCTGCGAACCTACCACCCCCACCTGCTTACGAAGAGAATGAGAGAAATAGTGTATCTTTATCACCTTTGAGGATTGATGATGGACCTTTTGTATCTACACCGTTAATCAACTCACCATCATTATTTGACGGTGTTAATGTTAGCCATCCAACACCCACAGAGGCGCCAATCAAAGATTTATTAAGCAGGCAGTTGCACCATAACAGAAGGCCAAATATCAGTGCAGGCGATAGCAACAATACCACGAATAGCAGCAGTAGCACACTCATACCTGCACTTAATGTTGAAGGACCACAAGATGATCCATATTTAGGAAGTCTGCTGCCACAGGTGGTTCATGAAGTGGCTGTCTCAGAGGAAGTGCATGAAAAAGCAGTCCCTCAAGAATCTAATATTCCGGGAGTATTAGTGAATAACGTAGAAACGTCTAAAAAAGAAGATGTTGGAAATGAAAAGCCCCGAGAGAGTATGGAAAGAGAAGAAAACACCCCTGTATTGCTTGGTGATCGAATACATGAGGAAGATAGTTCTGATTTAACTGAGTATCGTGGATCTCCAGCAGGTGAAACGATAATAAGATCTCTTTCGCCAATGAGATGTATCAAATCAAGAAGGTCTTCAAGATCATCAGCCAACTCAACTGATTCCGATTCACAAAGATTGGAGCAAACTGTCCCACTTTTGAACTATTCTCAAACATCATTCAGTTCTATGAAGTCAGAAGATAACGATCCTTATAACAATAGCAATTTCTTGCGCAATGGTCTGGTTAATTCCTTAACCTATGACTTTGATACAAGAAGGGTGAGCCAGCCACAGCTAAATTCTACTAACATGATAGATTTAGTTGGAGGAGGCGACTTGGCGAGTAGTGACTTATTCAGTCATGCTGTCACTGGTAACTTGCTTGGGTTAAGGAACCCAAGAATAAAAAGGCATTATCAATATGTGGACCCATTCCAACAAAAGGAGACTAATTCATCGGGTTATGCTGGGAATCCAATTTTGAGTGGTATGATAAAGAATGTGGTTGGAGAGGAAACTGAACACTCAGATAGAAGTTCTGAGGAGAGTCAGTTCACCATAAGAAAGGAAGAAGACGAAACTGAAAAGTTAAATGTGTTAGTTTAAGATAGTTTTATTTAGGTTAGCAATATACAGAAGTACTAATTATTACTATCGCTTTTAAATAAATACTTATGAATGTGCCTTTGAAGCACATTCTAATTTTTTGGGGAAGCCTTGGCAACCTTAACGTCCACTAATTGACCGTCTTTGTCTTGTTCCAAGTCACCTAACCATTCGTACAAGACGCCCAAATCTCTGTTTGCGATATCTTCTCTTTCACAAGCTTTGTCGTACCAATGCTTTGAAATATCGCCTAAGAATAAAAATCTATTGTTCAATACAGCACTCTGGGTAGCCAATACCAAGTCCTTTCTAGTCAATTTGGTGACAAATCCACCTTTGTATCCAACTTCAACAGGTAAATTGAGTTCCTTTGGATAGCAATTTTCAATAGGACAATTATCAACAGAAGCCCAAGATTTACCAGTAGAAACCGAGACCAATTTGGCATAGTCTTGCAAGTTCAAACCGAAAGATTTCGCCAATTGAAAAGAATCAGCAACAGCTAAGTTTGTCACAGCCAATAAGTAGTTATTGCATAACTTTGCAGCCAAGCCTGCACCATGGTTAGCACCGCATGGAAAGATGTTGATACCCATTTTAGTTAAGAGGGTTTTAAGTTGAGGTGAGATAGATTTGTGATCTGGACGTGACAACATGAATGATAAAGAAGCTTTCCGAGCACCTGAAACCCCACCAGAGACGGGAGTATCGATGAAATCAAATGAAGGAATCTCATTCTTAACATAGTGATGAGTTTCAACAGAAGTTGCAATATCAATTGTTGAAGAGTCACATATCACAGTGTTAGCATTTGTGAAATAATTTGAGTTTGACTTATAAGTATCTACCAATTCCTTAATGATTGCATTAACATGGCGACCTTCTGGGACCATAGTAACGATGAAATCAAGCTGAGAATCAACATCAGTCACGAAACTTTTGATACTTGGCAAGGACTGCAACAATTCCTTGTTAGTTGGGGTGGCTTCGGTGACAGTATGTATGAATTGATCAACCGAAGCAGGGACGGTATCGAATACATACAATTTATCGCTTGGTTCCAACTTGTTATAGATGTGCCTAGCCATATGCTGGCCCATTTGGCCAAGTCCGATGAAACCATAGTTGGTGAGTCTAGCAGGACTATTTGAAAGGTAACGAATGCTTCTCAACATCATTGTTTAGATGATTGGCGATATCTTGATCTAATAGTTGACATTATGATAAGCTTTAGGATCATCGTCCTCTTTTATAGTAAATGGATGAGGTTCCCCTCCTTCAAATATCACACTCATGAGTTGGGGTTTCCCATCAAATGTCCAGAACAAGAGAGCGATGAAAAGCCAGACCGGACTGCTACGATGACGGGCCAAGTAGTAATTGACCCTACAATGAAGGAACGATACGGCACTCTTGATGTACCTACTTTAAGTTAGAAAAGTGGGGTTTGTTGTTTTACCCCGGATTTTTCCACGGGTAACTTGAAGAGGTAAGACCACGCATCGACTGTATGGGAATGTCTGGAGAGGGTTTGTGGAGGTGCTTGGGGAGAGGGTCCATGGAGAAGCTTGTGAAGAGAATCCATGCAGAGGATGAAGTCCCGCTCCATGGATACACGAAGTGGGACTCGAATACTCATTGACAGGTGCTAGGACTTGAAGGGTTTCGATGTTACACGGCATTCATTTGATTAGCTTATGGAGGCTCGGATTAAAAGGAGGGCTACTTGGGTGCAATTGTGCTTTTAGAGATTTAGTAATCAGTAATAGCTTGGTAAGCAATCTAAGTTGTTGCGAGGTATGGATATGATGTGGTTCCTGTCGATTGTATGTTAGAATGCGTATGAGTGTATAGCATTGAAAAATTTAAGCGAAGACAGAGGAAGAGTTCAGTCTATAGCGTTGAGAGAATTTAGTCTTTGATGATGAGTCTTTGAATGTGGAAGAATTGAGTCTTTGAATGTGGAAGAATTGAGTCTTTGATTATGGAAGAATTGAGCAGAAGTCACCTTCCATCCATAAGTAGTCACATGGGTAAACAAAGATTATGACAAGAGTTCTAGGTGCTCACACTCCGTTATGGCATCTTGATATGAGATTTAGTGATATACTCTGCCACTTTTCTAGTAACATCCCTAAATGGTACCGTCTATACTTTCTCCAACCCAATCACTTATCATATCATTGGTAATAAATCCAGCAACATTGCTTCCAGTATATTCCAACTTATTATCTTTTATGTAAAGCTGTAAGTACTCAAAGCTCTCAATGATCTTCTCCTTCGATAATAATCCGGGTTCCAAGATTTCAAATTCAAAGCGCTCCAATATGGCCGACTTATCAACGTGGAACTTAACCTTGAAGCCCAATTTCTTGTTGGATATCTCATGTGTAAATTTCGGAGTAGTTCCATAGATCCACAGCCATTGCTGCAATTCCTTCGAAGTTTCCAAGACCTCTTTCGGAAGTATTGTTTGTTCATTGATTTCGACTACCTTGGCAGAGCTTGAAGCAGAAGGCATAAAATTGTTAAAGCCAAATAGTTCATCCTGATCAAATTCATCCTTCTCGTCGGTCTCTATATTTTCAACTGCATCTACAGTTTCTCCGTATGCTATTTCGAATTCATTCGTGACCAACCCAATGAACTTTGCTGATTCCATCCCTAAGTTAGTCACCTTTGATTTAACTGAACTTATGGAGTTTTTGGCATCAACTACACCTAATTGACTCTCGTCTCTGTGCAATAACTTCCTTAGTATATCCAATTTCAGTGAAAGCAACATGGTACCATGATGGTACGATTTGCCTCGACTGATCTTGTAGGCAGAACCACTAATCTTCAACTCCCCTTCTTCTGTGACTATGTCACCTCTAGGATTGACTTTAATCTTATGCTTCGGAAGCGATTGATTAACTGCGTTTTTGATCAAATTAGCGAACGTGAATCTATCAAAGTCTTTCTTGCTGGTCATGAATGAATAGTTGACATTCCCGGTATCATGCACAACAGTTCCACCCCCTGATCGTCTTCGAACCAATGGAATCTGAAGTGACTTCAACAATGGTATATTAACCTCTTTCCAAGGGTTTTGGTTCTTACCAATGACAACGCAAGGTTTGTTAACATAGAACATGAGTCTATTGTAGTTTCCATCATCAGTCGGAAGTGGCATTTTGCCATAAATGTAATCTTCAACAGCCAAGTTCAAATATGGGTTAGTCAAAGTAGATTTGAAAATAAGTGGTTCCTGTAAAGAAGCATAATCAGCGAGGATATTACCATCGATCTGATCCTTGGGGGTTGCATACTTGGAGTTCTCGGTTGATAATACTTCGTTAATTGGATCAGAGCCTAGTAATTCTAGCCTCTTCGCTATTACATCGTCTGATTCTTTGTATTGTTGAAAGTCAGCCAAGCCGAAATCATCACCAGAAGCCTCAGTTAAATCATCATGGAAAGGAACCTGGATATTGCTAATGAATCTAGAGCTTCTCACTCTAGTGCTGGGTAGCCAAGTTCTGCTGACGAGTTTAAACATCTATGTATCGTAGGAGCTAGTAGTTGAGTGTAGACAAAATCACGAGTGAATTTTTGAAAAATAAATCATCTCAATCGAATGAAGAGGTGTGAAGTGTGCTATAACTGGGACCATAGAAGACCAAGACTTATACAGAGTGTCCTCAAAGCAGCAGTATAAGAGTGAAAAGAATTTCGGGCCATTACTTCAGAGCGACAAGAGGTTTAACAAAAGCCAATAAGAGCTAGAACCACATATCAAAGTATAAGATGAACAGGGACAACGTTCTAGAAAGGCATTTCCTATCACGGTCTTACGAACAAGGTGACAAGATAGAGGACTTATTGGAAAGTAGATACTCCAATACCGGTGGGCAAAAGCCATTCTTGGTGTTCCAAGCTGCAGTGAATCCACCAGAAGAAAATATAGAACTCTTCAATGATAACAGGTCCACAAAGGAGAAGGTGTTATCAAGTCAGAGGAAACATCGTACGCGAGCTGAATTGAAGGAGTATCTACTGACGACAATGAAGAACCAGAAGAAGTTGGTTAGGAAGATTCAATCGCATAACAGGCGGAAGTCGAACAAACCTTTTCCAATTGAAAAGATGCTTGTACATTATGGTATACCGACTTTTGATGAGTTCATTCCATTAAACAATCTATGGCAAAGCTACATGCAAGATTTGCTATTCCCTAAGGGTTCAGTCCCCAATATGTCAATTATCTTGCCAAAGCTATCTACAGCAGACTTTAATGGATGTCTATTGACTGTTTCACAATCTAAGAATGTGAATCTAGTAGGCTTACGAGGGATAGTTGTCTGTGATACTCAATATTCTTTTATTATATGTGCTCCCAGAAGTGAAGATTCTAAAGAATGGAATGAAGAATCACTGGACTTTTCCCCTCTGGAAATCGTTGGAGGGTTCAGAGTTATTCAGAAAAGGGGAACCTTGTTTAGTTTCGATGTTTTATTACCAGAAGAAAATGGCCAAGAAGAATGTATTGGATTCACCATAATTGGGTCGAGGTTCGAGTTCAGAGCAGTCGATAGATCTGGTAAGAAGTTTAAGAACCACAATGTTGATGATCTTTAGATCGAACCAATGTTGGGTGGAGATCACATATCATGGATCACTTCTTCAAACGGACGACTAAATGCCTTGCTCTCGTTCTTAATAAAACTACTGAGATCATTTAAGACGTCATCTATGTACCCTGCATCGACATGTTCTTCCTCTTCTCGATCAATTATTCCTAACCCAGTCACCTTTTGTTTTGAAGGAGGCTTGGGTTTGCTCAACGTATCCAACGTCTGATTTAGCTTTATTAGCTCGTAGTAATTATCGTATATTATAGATTTCTTAATCAGATTATTAGCATTGTACTTGTTTACCATTGAAGTTTTGAACTTGAGTATGTCTTCAATGGTGTGTGTTTGGACATAGTTCTGTAGCTCCTCTGGAGTACCTATAGATGGGATTTCGTTTGAGTCCGTTCCCTTAGGTTGATCATATTCCAGACTGACTGAGTTGTTCGGCTCATTCTCGTCATTCACGCCTGTTTTGCCTTGTTCATTGAGTGCTTTAGTATTTGCTTCTTCCTTTTGCAAGTTGTAAAACTCTTGCAATGCACGTCTCCTAGACTCCTTTTTGTTAGGCAACTGGGGCGACGGAGAATTCGGAGGCGATTCTACTTGGTAATGGGATCCCTTCTTGTGCGATATGGTCGGTATTGATGTCATTGTAGGGGTAAAGAGGCTGTGAAGTTGACACCTAAATCAGATTGGAAATTTGGAGTGTTCAAAAGTACGATGCGCACGTGATCATCTACAATAAGGTCTAAAGATGGTTGGATCATGGATTAAGAGGTGGAGTGGCTGATAGAAAAGCGAAGGGAGTGGCCAAGACATGAACTAGTGGTTAAGAGAAAATAAAGAGCGAAAGCTACTGTCTGGTCTGGATAAACTCTTTCAACTAAAAATACTCCTTTATGATTATATACAACTAATTTTTCACCATTGAAATAGGCTAATCTAATCCTGGATCCAAGAATCCAAGTAAACCAAGTCAGTCTCCTCTGTGTTGTCCGATATAACTGAGTAGTGTTCGAATATTGAATAGGGATGGTTGTCCAACTTAAGCTGTAAAGCCTTGGAAATAAGCCCTGCGTTCTCTTCTTCCTTATATGCTCTACCATACCCTGCCTCTAAAACTGATAACCAAGTGGCCTTATAAGTATCTGCTGTATGTTTCACCAATTCCAACTTATCATCAAATACCAACACATCACACAAGGATCTAATGTCATTAATACCCAAGTCGATATTTGTGATTTTATTTTCTGTTATGAACTCCATTATAGAGTCCAAGTTGACAAAGCCAACATGGTTGATGGGAAACGTTGCCTGTAAGATATTGATATTGTCTGAACGAGGCTGGAATGCATTTGGAAACGTCTTACTTGCAACAAATCGCCAGATTACAGTGAGCAACGAGTCAATGAATTCAGTATCTAATTCAGAGTCTGTAAACCATGGACCACCAGTAACTTCAATAGAAGGTTGCAAATTATACAACATATAAATCTTACGTGTTGGATGCTTGACAGACTTGATTGATTTGATATACCTCTGGTTTTCCAACGATTTCAAGCATCTTACAACGACATGCTGATGCAAGTTTGTCTTTGCTTTTAAGGTTTTGGTCCAGATACCTTCTCTACTTGAAGCTTCTATGTATGAGTAAATCATGGCTTCATCATCGTTCATTTGAGTGATTTTGTTCGCTTCCAGCAAAGACACAGCTTGGAACTTCAACAGGTCGCCCTGTTTGACCAACTTGACTAACTTTTTGTTGATCAACTCTTGCGCCAAGTTAAGTAACTCCACCGTCTTCGAGATGTGAAGAAGCTGCTGTAGCTCATCCTGCCCGAATAGAGTGCCTGATGGCGCCTCTAACATCTTCTCATGTAGGACTCTGGCCCTTTCTGATACTTCAGCCATAATGAAAGACGATTCAGATGCGTTATGACCCTTGTTGGTAGTCTTTTACAGTGAGTGAGTACTTTCTTCAAGCTCTTCGTGAATTTTTCGATATGTTTTTTTTGATGTGAAACAAAACCAAATCGATTTGACATATTGAAGTTCAATGATGAACGCTGGAGAAGCCATCAATGAGTCTAGATACAGATGATGAACTCGATGGACTTTATCAGGTACCTGTGAAGAAGGTTGGATTCAAAAAGAAAATAATAAAGAGCAAGAATACGAAGTCTACGCCTATAGTCGATGGACCTGATGAATTACCCAAAAACTACCTCGATGAGGATCTCCTTGGTGGTATAACCATTACCAAGACAACAAGGCGAAAACAATTCAAAACAGTGACTCAACCAAAGAGGAAGGACTTCAAGGATTTGCTGTTAGCCCTTGAGAAGGATGAGGATGAGGATCCTGAGAACATGCCAGTGATTGAAAACGTTGATGGATTACTGGATGTGGAATCGTACATCCAAAGAAGTACCCCTGATGCTGAGGTCATAGTTAAAACACTGATCGAAGAACCCAAATACGTTCCTATTCAAAGCGATCCCGACTTCAGCAACTTGTCGAAGAAACAAATGCTTAATTCATATGCTAGTGAATACGTTGATGAGTATAATAATAAGGATGACGAACAGTATCAGAAAGAGAATTTGCCGAACGATACCAATGACTTAGAGATCACTACTGAGGATTTTATGGCTGAAGATGAGCCTTTAAATGTTGGATCAACCCCGTCATTTATGGTCAATAAAGATAAATATGACTTGGAGATTCTAAGCGATGAAGACAAAGACGTGGACATAGATGCAAGAGGTACATCTTCAACTTTGAAAACTATATTGACTGTGGAAGAACAGATAGAAGAGCTTGAAATACAAACTTCTGCCTTGGAAGTATCTAAATCAAAGAATGAGAGTGTCCTGCTTCAGTACGAGACCAAATTGAACGAATTAAGCGAGGAGAAACAAAGAGTGATAGCTCTTTTAATGAGCTGATAAGGTGAAATATATCTGATCTAGTCTAATAAATTCCAAGAGAATATGAGATTACTTTTCTATAAAGCGTGCCCGTCCATTCATTCATGGGCATGTTCCTCAGTTGGTTTTGAAGAGTGTGTTACATTTTGAGTTCATTACTCAGATTTGCTCTTCACATACGTCTGATGACCATGCCTCATTGTGAAGCCATTTCTCAGGCATTTCAAGTATGCATAAGTCCAATTGAAGCACAATCAGACATAAGTCACCTTTAGGAGTTCGTTGTACTTAGCCTTTTCACCTTAATCTAAGTATTCCGAAAAAAATCTAAGAGCCTAGTCTTTCCAACCCAAAATACAATTCAGATCAAGGTCAATTGTTTCAATCATCTTTTCAACCTGGATCATCATTAAGGAAGTCTACTGTCCTCATTCAATTATCTTTGAGTCACTATTCCTGAAAAAGATCCCTCAATTCCCTAATTCATGCCCAAATAATCAAGCATGGTGACTCTTCTACTCCAGTTATCGCAGCTTTATGTCATGTGCTTTACTACACCTCTCTAACTGTTGCATTATATTATATCCCAAAAACCCCATAATATAGTTTCATATTTTCCATAGCACGACCTTTCACTACTGAGTCACTAAACGGGTAATCCAGAAATAGTTTACCGCGATTCGTAATCTCCACCTTAGATGAAAAACTTTTCAGGTATAAATTCAAGGCCTTTCCTCCCTGTCCCCTCGTTTTTCAAATACTCAAGCCCAATAGAACAAGCCAAATATGTTTACCAGAATTGTGAATCAACCAGTAATGAAGTCCGTCATGTCTTTGACCTCCACTGCCAATGTAGCAACCCCGGTCAGATACACCTCGTCCTTGAAGAGTCAACCACGTCATTTAGTTAGCATGATTGATTTGAGCAACGAGGAATTAGCCTCCTTGGTTAACAAGGCAGCTCACTATAAGAGCATTGTTAAGTCTGGGGAAAGCTCTCCAGAAAACCACCAAAAGCTCTTGGGAAAGTTGATACCTTTGGTGTTCTCCAAAAGATCAACCAGAACTAGGCTTAGTTCTGAGGGTGCTGCAGCTTTCTTTGGAGCACAGCCATTATTCTTAGGTAAAGACGACATCCAATTGGGGGTCAATGAGACTGTTTTAGACTCAGCAAAGGTAATTTCTTCCATGTCTTCATGTATATTTGCAAGAGTGAATACTCATCAAGACATCTTGAACTTATGTGAACATTCTTCTGTGCCTATATTAAACTCATTGTGCGACAGATTCCATCCTTTACAAGCGATTACTGATATATTAACCATAAAGGAAACATTTGGATTTACAAAGGGATTGAAATTGACCTGGATCGGTGATTCTAATAATGTAATGAACGATTTGGCAATTGCATCATTAAGATCTGGGATCTCGGTTTCACTCTGTATTCCAGAAGGGCTTGAAATCGATAGCGAGGTATCACAAGTAGCCCAAAAATTGGCCAAGGAAGGTGGTTTGGCATACGAAATTCACAATGATCCAACAAAGGCCTTACAAGGATCACATGTTGTAGTCACAGACACATGGATATCTATGGGACAAGAATCTGAAAAGGCCGAAAAGTTGAAGCAGTTCGCAGGCTATCAAATCACCAAAGAAATGATAGCAGAGGGTGGAGCAGCATCTAACTGGAAGTTCATGCATTGCTTACCAAGACACCAAGAAGAAGTCAACGATGACGTTTTCTACAGTGAACAATCTTTAGTGTTCAGTGAAGCTGAGAACAGGTTATACTCTGCTATGGCTGCAATTGATGGGTTTGTCATCAACAAGGGAGACTTATTGAAATAAGAAAAGTATCAGAAACGAAAAGGATTTGAAATATGAAATTAATGTATGGAACACTGTTCTTGTAATGTAGATAGGGCACAGATTGGGCCAATGTAGCAACCCTCTAAGCTGCTTGGGGCCCTTAAAAACGGTGGAAAAGAATACCCGAGCACCAACTAGCTTTCTTGGTACAAATTTACCCCGTTCCATCATTGTCTTCCATTCCATCACTGTCTTCCATTCCATCACACAACAGCTCCATTCACTTCAACCACTGCGTCTACGCATGTCGCTATTGAACTTTACGTTGTTGAATGCAGGACGGTAATTCTGAACTTGAAAGAAAAAATCGACTGGTAAACATACCAGCCATGCGAGTGTTAAGGAAGGAGGGCCACAATCACACAGGTTATCACGAACTGAACAATACAACAGTCTGAGGATGCGATCTTCTTCTCACATAGATTCTGTGAATGGAATAGGTACTCTGAGGATAAACGGTGTGGGTAATGGCAGCAGTGGAGGCGTCACACCTAATGTATCCAGTAGTCATAGTGGCAACTTACAATCAACATCCAATGGTGGAGGAGGGTTTGGACTCGGAGCAAGCAGCTTAACTCAACTACATGCGCCAAGAAACTTCAAATCCATCAAGGCAAGCTCGTCAAACAAGGCTGTTAACTTGCTGACGCAACCATTGAAGGTTGGCTATCAAAGAGTCAATATCGATGTCGATTTGTCACAGAATAAAATCAAAGGATTGACCGAGTTAACCATATTTCCATCATCCTCTAGCTTAAAGACAATCAAGTTGGATTGTAGAGAGATGAAGATCAAAGATATCTACGTAAATAACTCGAGAACCACGAACTTCATACATAAAGATGTACTTTACATTAATGATCAGGCTTACTTCGACAGATGTGTTGCAGAGCAAACAATCAATTTGTTTGATTTATATGCGGAAGATATCAATATTCACCAGCATCATTTGATAAGGCAAAAGCTTAACTATATATTCGGTGAGTCAAACTACGACCCTCGCGAGCCTCCGTTCACTCAAGAATCAAGCAACGGCAACACTGAAGAATTAACAATCATCTTACCTGATAATCTAAAATTCGAGTTAACAGATATTAACCAAATAAATACCCCAGGATCTCAAGCAGCTACCATGACTCCGCTACATCTTAAATCGAAGGCCACTTCAAATGAGATATACACTCCAATTTACATCAAAATCGAATACGAAACCATTAATTGCAAGAATGGTGTGAATTTTATAACAGATGACCCTGAAAAGAAGTATTGGCATGCCTATACTACTAATTCTGAGTACAATGTATCAACTTCATCGTGGGTTCCTTGCATCGACAATTTATGGGACAGATGCACTTGGTCAATTGAGATCAATATTCCAAGAACTGTTAAGGATATCGGTAATCCCAGAGTTATTGGTACAAAGGAATCAATTAAGCAATATCAAACTAATAAGAGGAAACAAAAAGTAGATTATCATTTAGAAGATGACACTGACGATGATCACCTACATGATGAAGATGAAGAAGATGACGATGATGATGATGGTGAAAACCACGACCTAATAGTTTGCTCGGGCGATTTTAACAATGTCAAAGAAACTCCTCACCCGGTAGATATGTCCAAGAAGGTTGTTTCGTGGTCCATTTTCAACCCAGTATGTGCACATCATGTTGGATGGGCTTTGGGCTGTTTCGAGAGTATTGTTTTGGTAAACAATAGCGAAGAGATTGAAATGGATGACAAGGACGAAGTTCCATTTGATGATGATATGGAGAAAGATAACTCTAAATCACCTGTTACTATTTACTGTTTTCCTGAACAATTGGAATTGGCCAGAAATACTTGCATCTTTACCAACAACGCAATTGATTTCTATCTGAAAGAGTTTGGTTCATACCCGTTTAGCTCTTATGCTATTGTATTTGTCCATAACAGTCAAGCAGACTCAAATACATTTGCAGGGCTATCCATTGTGGGAGATACTCTTTTGTATCCCACGGATATTATCGAGCCAATTTTCTCATCAACTGAAGTCTTGCTCGAATCTATGGCATTCCAATGGTCTGGTATCAATATTGTGGCCCAAACCTTTAATGATTTGTGGTGTACTATAGGTATTGCAAGATACATGTCATTTCAATATCTAAGGAAATTGATGGGTTCCAATGAATATCGATTTAAGATCCGAAAGATGATTGACCAGATCGTGGAAGAAGACTACGGTAAGAAGCCATTGGCTTTGCAATTTTATCGATTCCCAATTTCCGAGAGTGATTTGGCATTCATTAGACTAAAGGCTCCAATCGTCTTATATATATTGAACAAAAGAATGACGAAAACAGACAAATCTTTTGGGCTTTCACGTGTAATACCCAAGCTTTTCTTGCAAGCGATGTCGGGAGATTTACAAAATGGAACTTTATCAACACAACACTTTCAATACGTTTGTGAAAAGGTAAACAGGAATAAACTAGAATCATTCTATAAACAGTGGGTTTATGGAGTTGGTGTGCCTGTGTTTTACATAACACAGAAGTTCAATAAGAAAAGAGGTTTAATTGAGATGAACATCCGGCAAACACAGATCCAACAGACTAAGAAAGTCAGGCCGCAACCTAAAAACTTTCTTAATGACTCAATTGCTTATTTAGATGACGAGCCTACTTTCGCAATTCAGCCAGTGTTCACTGGGCCCATGACTATCAGAGTTCACGAATTGGACGGTACACCATATGAGCACATAGTGGACTTAAAGGAGGGACACACCAAGCTAGACATTCAATATAATGCAAAGTTCAAGAGAATGAAAAAGTTGAAGGAAGATATGGATGAAACCATTGCAACTTTCAACAAATTAGGTGATGTACTTGAAAGTCCAAAGGAGATGGAGGATTGGTCATTAGCAGACTTCGATAGGCCTGAAGATGAGTTATTGTTCAACGACGCCTTTGAATGGATTAGAGTCGATGTTGATTTTGAATGGATCGCTCGCTTTGACGTAAAACAACCAGACTACATGTACGGTTCACAATTGCTGTATGATAGAGATGTCGAAGCCCAATATGAAGCTGTCAAATACTTTGGAGATATTGAAAAACCAGCTATCGTTCACTGTACCGCATTGACAAGAACGATTATGGACCTGAGGTATTACTATGGAGTACGGATTGCTGCAGCCGAAGCATTGGCTAACTTTTCACAACAAGCAAACAATTTCATTGGGGTTGGGTATTTGATTAAGGTGTTCAAAGAACTCTTCTGTTTTTCTGGTTCTTCAATTCCACTAAGCAATGATTTTAATGATTTTGGAAAATACCTTTTGCAAAAGGAAATTCCTCGGATATTGAGCAATGTCAAAGATGATGAAGGTGAAGTTCCTTTTGTCATTAAGAATTTAATCTTAAATTTGATTAAATTCAATGATAATTCGAACAACAATTTCCAAGATTGTTACTATTTGTCATACTTACTTGTTTCATTGACTAATTGTGCTACAAATGGAAGTCCTGCGATATCAGTTAAGGACTTACTCAAGCTGACCAAAAATGCTGATGAGGCGTCACCTGAAAAGCGTGTATTCTTGAGAAATGCTATTAATGAAATCGAAAGGTTACAAAAGTTAGACGAATGGGTTCCCTCGTATCAAAATATACTAGCTGTGGAATGTATCAGGCAGAAAATAAGATTGGCAACACATGGACTATTGAAGATTTCGTTCGAAGAGTTGTTGTACTACACCTTAGACAAATATTCATATGATTTGCGTGTGGAATCTTTCAGAGGGCTATTCGTTCTTGGTGCCTTAAAAAATTCAAGTATACTTAGGTATTTCTTGAAAACATGCTTGTTAGAAACTTCGACTCCTATCCTTAGAAGCAAATTGCTTAATGCATTCGTAGAGTCCATTTGCACGGCTGCCATTGAAGGTACACCTTCTGCGCTCGATGATCCTGAATTTAAGACATTAGACAAGATTTCTGATTCCCACGCCAAACTATCAAACAACATGCTGACAAGTATGGTTATTATAGAAGATGGCTCTAATAGTGAAATGGACTCAAAAAGGGACGTTTTTGCTAGAGCAACATTGAATGGTGCTATCGAATTATTGAGAAGGGACTATTCAGTCGGAAAAGGTCTTAGGCATGTTCTCTGGGAGTTATTGCATTCTTCTCTTCTTAGCATTTATGAGAAGAGAAACGTCTTCAATGTCTGTCAAGTGTTGTATAAACAGGTTGACAGGTTCCTAGTCAGAATCCCAGTTCCCAGCGTTCCAATCAGCGAGTTAAATAAGAAGATTGTACTCAAGAATTTGGGAGGAGGTAAAGTTTTGATGCGGAGAGAAGGCAGGTTTAGAATACAATTGGCTTCCCGAAAGTTAGCCGTGCCTGTGTTAACAGATAGCCGAGTCAACAGAGATGAAAGGAGAACTGCCCTAAAGAGCACGGTTAGTTCGGTTCCAAAGACAGTTGTAGCAAATGACGGTCCTTCGACAACGGAACCAATTGCTCCTCCAGAGCCAAAGCTTAAATTAACATTTTCTCGCCCTACAGAGCTGCCTAAAAAGAAGCAAGGTTCCGTTGCGAACAAAAAGCTCAAGACACAAGTGAAACCTGAAGCAGTGAAACAAGGTACTACTGTTCTCAAACCAGAATTCGTCAGTGTTAACAAAACACAAGTGAAAATAAAATTCAAGACCCGCAAGTTGACGCCTCTCCCTGATTTATCTGTATTTGACTTTCCTAATGTCATGGACTCCCAATATTCCATCATAACACCTACAAATGGTGTTCACTTGTCAGGCTCAAATGTCACATTTAAGTTCAAAGGCATATACAAGACCAAACATAAGGAGCTTGTTACGGCCAAGAATTTCTGCCTGAACTTTTCTGCCTCACCAGCGTTGAGATATGTGAAAATCAACACAATTTCGAAGACGATCTCGCTATCTCCAATACCCTTCTCCGAAGATGTATCCTTCCCCAAGATTGAGCCCTTAGCCAAATTTCAAAACCAAATCAAGAGTCCTAGTAAAAAAAATGGATCTTCGATACCCAAACAAACAACTCCTGGGTCCCGTTCAAGGACTGCTGAGCTCGGCGAGAGACAAGATGGTAACAATGTGTTAAATACCTCAACAGCACCGCTTAGGCTGGAAACCTTATCTTCAATGCAACTCCCTATTGTCAAAAAAGAACCAGCGGACAATCAAGTAGTTGAACCAGTACTTTCGAAAAATGAAAGATCTCCCATAAAATCTGCCTTAAAAACGGGTAATTCGCCAGTGCCCAGTGCAAGTATTCCTATCAAACAGGAGTCTCTAAAAATGAAGAACAATCTTGATGAAAGGAGACCGAAGGTGGTACATTCTAGAAGTGCACTGGCAGAACGTGAAGCTGCAGGCTCTCCATTCTCTAGATCCAGTAGTCCATTCTCGACTGGAAGCGGCTCGGGGCCAAAGAAGAAGAAAACAAAAATTTATATTCACTCGAAGGAAGGTAGTGCTAACAACACAAGCAAATCCAGCTCGCCGAGTGAGGAGCAAAAAGATAGTTTGCCAGAGAGTTCCGACTTTGGGGTCTCGAAAACTCAGAATCCAGCACCAATCCCAGATTCAAAAATAAAACCAGAAGATGGAGAGAAACCAAAACCCAAATCGACTGGGTTTAAACTCAAGTTGAATCTCCGAAGGTAATTTTGTACGACTTTAATGATAGAACTGTAAATATACAATGTTTAATACGATCAGCCTAGATATAGGGTTCATGGAAGTAGACTTCGAGTCATTTTGAAATGGAAATGCCTTTAATTGACTCAGAAAAGAGTATCTAGTTTTAGTATCCTGAGTAATTTCCATTCTTTGCTAGTCCCTCCGTATATCGTCCTAATTTCTTGCATATTGTCCAACGGATTACGAAAAATAATTTTGACGTGAAGTAAATTGATAGGAGACGAGAGACTTGCTAAGAGCATATACATTGGCTCTTGAATGGATGATATATAGTGATTGAGGTATGTCATTCAACAATCCATTAGCATTCAACCTTTCCAAGTCTTCGGCGACCACGTCGACCACGAACACAAACACTATACATGTACCCCCAGTATTGAGTACCCCAAGCAACAACTCCAATGAGCCATCGACTTCTTCCATTCCCAAGTCGCCTTTCCTTCAGAACATATTGGTTCGTAATTCTGTATCTTCCTTGGATACGAAGGAAAGCACAAAGCTCGGGTCCGTTAGCAGTGGTGTTGCCTCAACTATAGTAACCACCGACGAGACTGTCACCATCCAGAAATTAGAGAAACTGGATGGTACTCTTATAGGATTATTCGATAAATTCGATATCAATACTCCGCATGTTGCAGATGTTGGTGGGAATACTGAAGATGAGGAGGAAAAGGTTGAAACAGATGATGTTTATGAGAAGAAGTACGGAAACGATAAAGAATCTTTGCATAATATCAATGAAAAGGTTACTATTTCTAAGGATATGGTAGAAAAGCCAGGTGTCACCATAACGCGAAGACCTTTCACAGCTGGGTTGCAAATGTCCATACAGCCATATGATCCGTTTACCCTGCCACCTCCTACTACCGGCATTACTACAACCTTTCCAGTTTTGGATAACATTGGGCAAGACGATGTGACAAAGAGCGAATCAACATCGAGTTCTAGCCAGCCCTTTCAAGAAAAGGTATCGGAAAATACATCCAATGAAGTAAAATTGAATTACATCGTCAATGAAGGGCTTGAAGTTATGTCTTCGAAGGTAGAAGAACCCTCGAAGGCAGTAGAATTAGAACAAAACAATTCAACTGCACCAAAGGAAGTAGAATTGAAAGAAGACAAACAACACACATCAAACAAGGAAGATTTGGAAACAGTAACTAAAACACCTTCGAATGAACTAGACTCGAGTATTGCTTCAAAGGCAGACCCAACTTCACAGCAAGAAATGTCCAGGCCTTCAAAACTGGTGCCTCCTAAGAATTCCTCCAAGATAAAACCAAAGATCAGCGATACATCAGATGATAAAGATTTATCGGACTTAACAGGTGCTGGAGAAATATCTTCAGTTGTTGAGTTTGTTGGGGAAACCAGCAAAGACGACAGCGAAATTCATCAACATTCCCATAAACCATTTGATTTCCAAAACTTTTTAGTTCATCTACGCAAGAAGAGTGCTGATCCAATTGTGCGTTACATTCGATCATTTTTGGTATCTTTCACTCGGAAGGCACATACATTCACTGTGGAGCAGAGGATCAAGATCGTTAAGGATTTCAAGACATTCATGAACGATAAGTTCTTGATGTATCAACCATTTGCACTGATGGATGAAATTGATCTCGAAAACTCTAGAGAGGGTTTAGAGAAATTGATAATGAATAGAATATATGAAAATTGTTTCCCACCAGAAGTGATAAAGCAGGCATCTACTCAGAGCTATCTACCAGAGCCCTTTAGGTTGGACTTGCAGAATGATTTCGAGTTTGCTCTTCAATTGGAAAAGTTTAGTTGGATTAACGGGAGTCACTTGGATATTGGCTTGGCGCATTTGAGTTCTGCCCTGAAAGGAGAACTAATTGACTATTCCATTACTGAGTTGAACAAAATTAACAACTATAGAGCGCCAAGGGACAAGATTATATGCATTTTGAATTCGTGCAAAATCATATTTAGTTTCCTAAAAATTAGTAAACAGGAAACAAATGCTGACGCATTTATACCGTTGATGATTTTGGTGCTTTTCAAGGCAAAGACGGACCACTTAATAAGTAATTTGAACTATATTGAGAACTACAGGGGTGAAGAATGGCTCTCACGTGGAGAAACGAGCTACTACTTGTCACTGTTGCAGGCTGCCATCAACTTCATACGTGATATCAGTCTAAATGAATTAACCATCAACGAAGAAGAATTTGATGCTCATATGGAAGCATGGGAAGCCCTGCAGAAGCAAAGGCGAAATAGTAGCACTGCTCATGAACTATTGCAACCACTGCCACAGAATGCCAATCAAATACAAACTTCACAATCATCTCCCGAACAACAATTGCTCTCTCCCTCGAATGTTTTGTTCACGAGTGCAGAATTATTTACAAAGTCAATATCAAGTTTCTTGTCACCATCCCCAGGCCAAACACAAGTAGATACTGCGGACATACTGCAAACAGCTCCAATCGATGCTGTTGCAACTCCATTACAACTGCCAGAGGATGATGCAAGAATGAAGGAAACCTACAATAATCTCAAAGAGATATTCCCGCAATTGGATAAGGCAGTTCTTAAAGATATCATATTTATGAGCAAAGGCGAGCTAGATGAATCTTTGGATGCATGTTTAATGTTGGTTAATGAAGTATAAATAAAAATTATTCATGAGAAAAATTTTGTATCGGATCTCTTTGATCTCGTAGTCTTGGCGTAATTGAAACGTAAATATAAAGGATTCGCCAGAGGTGATTCATATCTACGTAGGTGCCTTATTCATCTAGGATACAAGCACATTATGCGGAGGAATTCAAAACATAAACGAGCCTCGATCAATGAAGTGGATAATCTTTCCTATTCAGGACAATATTTGCACCACCATAGAGAAATATCAATGATAGATAAAAGATAAGATTGAAAAAGTATATAAGGAAGCAATATTTCGTTTGATTCAATGTTAATTCTCTCTTCATTAAGAATAAAATCTTGCTTTCCAATAAATACCGATAAATACCCAATTTACAATGCCTATGTCATATAAACCAGCTGCTGAAGGGAAAGAAGTTAAACCCCCAAAGATCCCATCTCCAGGAGATAACTCTTTCTTGGGAGATATCTTCACCTCTGAAGCTCCAAAGGAAGAACAAATCTCTTGTGGGTTCTACAAACAAGAAAAGGGTGAGCCATTGGTATACTACTATGACTACGATGAAATGAAGATTATCTTGGAAGTTGAAGGTGAATACTTCATTTCTGATGAAACTGGTTACAAGGTTTCCACCAAGCCAGGTGATGTGTTCTACTTCAAGAAGGGAACTACCATTACCTTTGAGACTACTGGATATGGTTATGCTTTCTTCACTGGTTTGAGACCAAACGGTACTGCTTAAGATGGAATGAATTTTGATAAGAAATTCTCAAACTTTATAAATTTATAGTGAAATAAATGGTTTCAATCTCACCCTAGAATCTTAAATGTAAAGACTTTATGAGGTGCATATATATTTCAGTGTTAGTTGTTACGTTGATTGATGGTGGATTCATGTTGGAGTTGCAGCCCAAATTTTTCGCAGCCATATCTTAGGTAACACTCAAAGTCAATCGATTGAACACTTGAGGTGTAGATGCCTCTGGGTATGTATGGAACAGATTCAAGCCTAATACTGTACGTGTTAGGTTCTGTCTATTCAACAGCATTCAAATGACCGGCCAAAGGTTAATTGGGAAATTCTGGCTGGTAGAACCCCCATAAACCGGTAAAATATTCACTTCTCCGTTCCATAACCTATACTCCCTCAAACCCGATGAGTTTCCAAGACCCAATGCGCTCTCAAGATAAAACAGTCGGCCAATTCAACCTCACTCCTCGGGATAGTGTCACAATCGTTTGTATAAGTACCCCATGTTGTGGTTCATTACTTCACCAGCCATTGACAAGCCTCTAAGCAGCTCGTAGAAGTTAATACCTGCACATAAAACCCACAGAAAGTTCTGGAGTCAAAATTCAAGTGACTGAACGACAAGAGATCAAGCGCAAGATCCAACGCAATCACCATGGCCATTGATTACTCCAAGTGGGATAAGATCGAACTTTCCGATGACTCAGACATAGAGGTTCACCCAAATGTCGACAAAACCTCGTTCATTAAATGGAAACAGAGAGATATTCACGAGAAGCGTCAGCAAAGGAACATCGAGATCAAATCGATCTTGTTACAATTAACCATGTATGTTAAGCTAAATGAAAGAGTTGACTACTTGTTGAAAGAAGTCTCTAAATACAAATTATTGGATAATGCCGAAGTCGTGAAAGCCCTTGATGCTAAGTTCGATAAACAGGAAAGATTTGATTATGAAAAGTTGATCGAGCAAAAGGGAGACACGCTTCGCAAGGGTTTAAAGGACTTGACGTTCGATGCTGAAGAATTGGCAAACACTCCTCCTTACAATGAGATGGTTGAGGATTTGTTTATTCAAGTTAGGAGAGACCACTCCGATGCTTCCGATCCCGACAACTTAGTAGCATACTTGAAAGAGCATAGAGGGAGAATCGATGACGTATTGTCCAAACAAACTATTAAATTGGATGATTTGTTATATCAGAAATCCACTTTGATCAGTAGTGATGACATCCACGATGGGTTTGATAGGTCTTTCTTGAATAAGGATAAGGAAGCAGCTCCAGTTCCTGCCCCAGCTGTAAAAAAGTCTACACCAGCCAAAGTTACTACCATAGAAACAATCAATTCTCCTGTGGCAAAGGAAGAGGAAAAGCAGACTGAAGCTGACGACTTATCGATACTTGCAGAGACGGAAACCTTCGGGAAAATATCAACTGTACAAGAAAGTGCCATGTATTTGATGCAACATACCCATATTTGCACAGAACAACAAAAGGATGCTCTTTTGATGAGCGCTTTCGATCATCAATTAGAGAATGATTCGGTTACTGCTAAGAAAGTAATTCACCAATCCCTCTTGTTGCAATATATAGCCCAGCTTGCAGGTCCTAATGCCAGCAAAGATCAAATCATTAAAGCGATCAAAATATTTTGCTCCAAGATAAGTGACGAAAGTTCTCCAGCTAGGATCGGCTTTATGCAAGATGTTGAAAACACAGCTGCTCATATCAAGACCAGATGCGAATTTATTAAGAGTGAGCACCAGGAAAATGCTGAGGAAGAAGCTACTATTCAATTGAAATCTCTTGATGATTCGATGGAATTGCTGGTAAATATTCCAGCTGAAGGTACACCAGAGTATGAGATGTTCTCTACGAAATTATCTCCTGAATTGCAGAAAGCGGTCAAGACAGGTTCCCTTGATGAGGTTAACGTTGTTTTGGCTTCCATGAAGATTGAAGACGCTGAGCAAGTGTTAGAAATCTTCAATGAATGTGGAGTGATTGGAATAAATGGATACTTGGAAGATGAAGGAGAATTCAAGGAGTTGCAGAAGCAATACCAAGAAAATATGGATTTGAATGAAGAGGACGAGGAAGAAGTAGAAGTTCCAATTCAGAATACTCTTGATATAGTTGATTAGTTTGGAAATAATGTATATGGGCATTTAATCGTGAATGTAAATTGTTAATGAGGGACTCAAGTCAAGAGGAAAAGCGAGTACTCACAACACATACCTCATAATACCGCTATACATAAGGTGGACATTCTCTTAGCTCTCCAAACAGGTTAATGAATTGCACTATGAGACTGTCTTTTTGCCAACAAATATTATTACCTAGTAGAGCCAAGCTCTTCACTTCCTTCCTAGTCTCGCTAAAGTTTCCATAAGATCTGACGTCGAACTTGTTTGTCCATTATGTGATTGAGGCAGATACATGGATGGTGCACCATCTTGAAGTTGAGAAAGTAATGCCAGTACTTGGTCATTAGGAGCCACATTAGGTTGCAGCAGTTGAGCACCATGATTTGAGTCTCTGTAAGGTTGATTATAGAACTGTTCATGCGATTGAGGGTTTCCATAACTTGGTGGTGGAGGACGGTGATGTTGAGGTTGTTGACGTTGCTGAGGTCTTTGCTGTTGAGTGTGTTGTTGCTGTTGTAAAATCTGAATCACATTCTGCATTGATGAAGGATCCAAACCTTTCAATGCCTCAACTATATTAGCCTGGGTATTCCGTGGGCCTAATTGTTGCAGTTGGTTATATCCTTGCAGTGGAGAGGAATAATTATGTTGCTGTTGTTGTTCATATTTTTGTTGAACCGGCAACTGGTTGTAATTGCTATACAGCTGGGCGTAGGTAGGCTGATTGTTATAATCATTTTGGTCATTCCAATCATGGTTTCCATGTTGCGCTCTTGAATTTCCACGTCCCCTATTATTTCTCTGATGTCTACCACCATCGTAATGATTACCACCAACCCTTGTGCCTCTTCGGCCGCTTCCATAATTATCACTATGGTGACTATTTGAGGGTTGGTTAACAACCCTGGGATCATGAACATATGGTGTCGGGTTTACGACTGGGGAAGTGATAGTATATGGGGCAGATTTTTCATCATTGTTATACTGTGGGTCGTATTCAGGTAATTTCGTACCATACTTCTTTTCCTTAGCCTTCAACATAATCTCAGCAGCCACTTCGGGTTCTACGTCGGCATATTCATCAAATTTGACACCACCATCCGGTGCTGTTTCAAATGTTTGTATATCCACTTTCGATTCCTTGATAACACAAGTAGCTAGGATTCCGGAGTAAGCAGCTTCACTAATGACTTCACCGATTTGTCTATGCGTTACATCCTCTGTATCCACAGTGATGTGTGAGTATGCAAACACCTTCTTGACCCTTCGGATAAAGTATACTGAAGACTTCCCTGTGATATATAACTGACAGTCAGGTATCATCTTCCTTCTCTTCGAGATTTCATGATCTTCATCTGGTACTCTTTCTCTAGCACGCGAACTCAAGCTTGCTCCAGGGTTATCTTGGTTTCTATGTCTCGATGTCTGTGGTTTTGAAGCATCCAATCTCATTATTTTGTTGTGTAAAGGAACATTAGTTTCACCTTTAATACATTCCAAACA
The DNA here is from genome assembly GCA_030558315.1 of Kodamaea suecica. NCBI lineage: Eukaryota > Fungi > Ascomycota > Pichiomycetes > Serinales > Debaryomycetaceae > Kodamaea > Kodamaea suecica. The sequence continues at coordinate 4,588 of JAJMSH010000085.1, read as the reverse complement.
AGCTTCGGTAGTACGAAATTGCGCAAACCCAAAACCAGCCTTTATTGTAATTTGAATAACTTCACCATATTGACTAAATATCCTGAACAAGTCTTGCTTAGTGATGGTGTTTGCAGGAAGATTTCCAATAAATAGTCTCAGATTGTCTGGGAATTCGTCCCAATTCTGCAATTCCATGTAATACGATTCTCTGTCAATGAATTCCTGAAAAGAGGACTCTTCTTCAGGAGTCATTGGCAAGGTTATATTTGGTCTTCTGCAGAAATTGTTCACTGGAATCAAGGGAATCGGGTCTTTTACATTTTTATATGGCTTGTTGTACGAGTAAACCTGGTCATAGTTCGTCGAAGTAGAGGATTTCGCCAAATTAACATTTTGCTTGTTTAGTTGTTCCATGATGAGTTTCATTTGTTCAGCTTGAGGTAAGTGAACGAACTCAGGGTCCTTCACAAGTTCGCTCTCCATAACTGCATTATAAGCTTCTTGGAGTTGTTTGTTGGGGTCATTGCTGTGGATACAAGAGGGAGAAGGAGTACGAGTTGCAATTACTGTGGGTTTTGGGGGTAACCCAGCAGGACGTTTACCTTTTAGGATGGTATCAGCGGTTGGTTTAGAGACAGGGTATTTTTCTTTTGGTATGCTTGGTCCCTTTAAGGTTACTTCTGGATCATAGTCGTCCTCCTCATCGTCCGAAGTTTGATTAGCAATGTAAGGGCTTTGTTCATCAGACGATTCTTGGGAAACACCAATTACTAGTTGTGCTTCTTTCGGGTTGTTGGGCTCCATAAATGCAACTTCAGGGTCATATCCTTCTTCTGATTCACTCGCCTCTTGTTCATCGTTGCCCACAAGGGGTGAATCTCTAGAAGATTGAGAGCTTATTTCATGTTTATTTTTGTCTTGTACATCCTCTGGAGATCTACCAATTTCTTCAATGCCTTCTGGTTTCTCATCATTTTGTAATATATCTTCGAAGGGTTCATCGCTTCCTACTGTTGGAATGTATTCCTCTGATTCAGGGTTTGAACCATCGCTTTCCACAACACGAGAGGTTTGATCGAGTTTTGTTTCGCCGCCAGTATCTGCTGCACTTGAATCAGAAGCGTTTCCTTTAGTTATGGGTACAGGATTCACTTCCATCGTACGTTGCTAGGAGTGTTAATGGCGATGCAACGCTAGCTCACCAACTCTTCAATTCAATTTTTGAATCATCTTCTCCAAAAGGCGTGCAGGGGCAATTTCTTGCTCCACGTTTGCATGTCTAACTTAGGGAAAACATAAACACGATAAAATCTAAGTAAAACAAACCATTCTTCTTCTAAACACTGCGAGATCGAAGAAACGAACTTGAGTAGAACGACTCATAAACGAATTACAGCATGGCACTCTTCCAGAATTTCAACACGCACTCTCTCAGGTCAACCAGAGGGTTCAAGTTGAAGCAAACATCTCCTATATCTAGTCCCCAACCAAACGCTGCATATCCAAACCCTTATCAACAACATCCATACCAGCAGCTTCAACAGAATGGACAACAACAGCAAAATCTACAACAATCACAACCGGATCCAAGCCAACCGTACCAAACTATACATTTGAATAATGGCAATGGTGGCCAAACAGTATCAACTCATAAGGATATTAGAAACTATGCTGAGCAGACCTTGGGTTCAGATAATGCTTTGATCCAGGCAGTTAAATTACCACAAGATGAAGATATCAACGAATGGTTGGCTATTCACGTTGTTGATTTCTATAATCAAATCAATATGTTGTATGGTGCTATTACTGAGTTCTGTTCCCCAGCTACTTGCCCACGTATGATAGCCACCGAAGAGTATGAATATTTATGGCAAGAAACAACTCCAATAGGTAATAGCAGCTCTCAGGCACCAAGTCTCACTCTGCCGAAGAGGCCAGTATCTTTGCCTGCTTGTGAATACATTGAGAACTTGATGAACTGGGTTCAAGGGTTTTTCGATAATGACAATATCTTCCCTTCCAAGATTGGAGCTCCTTTCCCACAACAGTTCCCTACCTTGGTCAAAACTATATTCAAAAGATTGTTTAGAATTTATGCACATATCTACTGCCATCATTTCCACGAGATAAGTGAATTGGGTTTACAAAGTCACTTGAATACTAGTTTAAAACACTACGTATTGTTTGCCAATGAGTTTCAATTGATTAGTCAAAAGGATTATGGTCCTTTGGAAGACTTAGTGGATACTATGCTTAAACGATGATTAAATGGGTAGAGATGGTAAATGAGGTGTAGAGATAATAAATGAGGTGTAAAGGTTTCTTCTTTACATGTAGTCTACATATTTAGTAAAGAAAAATCTATAGTAATGCAACTTCTGCCATCAAGCAGAGATGGTCCGAAGGGTATTGTCCAATTTTCGGTTGGCCAGAAGGTTCAGGCCCCATTTCTTCCGCAGTTGGTAACCTCAATAACTTCATGAGCTTGATATTTTGATTGGTTTCTAGTTCACTTGTTGTGTCTATCCTTTGCGAGTAATCGTCAGTAGAATTCCACTCGCTGAAGACAAAAATGTAGTCAAGCAAACCTCTCCAAGTATGTGCCCAGTTCGAAAATAATGGCTCGTTCCTTGTATTGTCCACTCCGGCATTCTCAGGATGTACCTGATTGTAGCCAACAGAGTACAAAGATATCGCTCTTTGATCTAAAGAATTATGTAAATCCCTCAACTTTCTAGTCAAGGTGAGCTCTTTTTCCGTTGCTTTGTATACTTCAGGACAAGGTATCCTGTCGTTTGCTTTCTTTGTTTTGTCGTCAGTGTCAGATTTAAACTTCTTCTTTGTAAAATCATGAGACAAAGAACATGCCAAAACAGTTAATGCTCGACCAGCATATTCCACAGGCTTGGAAGTTATCGACAAGTACGGGCTATCATACGGTTGACTGTTCATATCACCGGCAAAAAAAGAATAGAACCCTGTCTTTGAAGGTACTACAGTATCCAATACCTTGAGAAACGACTTGAATTTGCACATCAACAAGTATGTTTGTCTTGTTCTTTCAAAAGTACCAAATGGATGCCAATACAAATGAGTAGTTCCGATAACGATACCATTTTTCTTTAGGTACGGGTACTTCTCGCGTAGCTCCGGCTTGAACTCGAGGTAATTTAGCATACCCACATTCTCGGTGCTAGTTCTTGGCTGTGGGATTTCAATTGGAGAGTCCAAGTTTACTTCCTGGTCGTAATTAATGAAGCTTTGGTGAGGACAAGCAAAATCGTTGCTTTTGAAGACTATACAAACCCCATGGGTCTTCGAGCTTGACATGTGGAAGTTGGATGTGTAACCTGACTTCGCAAATTCAGCTTTCCAGAATGTTTTATACTGCAACCCGTCTAATTCCTGTAAGCACATTATATCTGGATTATAGTAAGTAATTTCCTCTAATAAGGCCGTTGATCTCCATTCCCACTTGAGAGCACCGCCACTTTCAGGAAATAGGGTTCTCCTTACAAGTCCTTGTGCCAACATATTGTAAGTCATAATCTTGATTGAAAAGCGACCAGACTCATTGGTTTGACTGGGGATTTCTAGAAACTGTCTCTTGATGAACTTAACTTCTTTCTTTTGAAGCTCTATCTGGAGGTCCAATTCTCGTTGGCGTTCTAGTTTCCGTATATTCCTCAATTCCCTTTGCTCTGCAATGTACTCTGGAGTAATCTGTGACTTTTGTTTCGCCTTCTTATTGCTTTTCTTCATCTTCTTCGACTCTAGAATGGGCAAATTCACCTCATCAACTGTGATAGGCACCCCTTTTTGGTTATCTAACTGTTCAACTACTTCTGACATGGGTATGTTTTTGACTGCTACTTGGACAGAGGCGAAATATTGCATCAGATATTTCATGTTTCGTTAAAGATTTGGTGCGCTACCACGTTCTCTGAACTCACATTTTACTTGCAGGTTACGTTGCGTTAGTTGGAAGACTGACTATTAAGGAATTAGTGGGTATCGAAAGCAAAAGCGTTAAATCAGGAAAGATTCCAGTGTGTAAGAGAAGCCACACAACTCCACAACCAATTACATCATATCATAAACTATTGTAGCCTTCAACATCATCTCTTCTGAACTAATTCCCAAGTTTCTCTTCTTGAGGTACTCCAATAACATACATAAACACCTTATAATATAAACTTCAGAAAGCTTTAACTACACCGTAAAAGGAACATTATTTCATTACTATTTGCAGAATTCTATCAAAATATTTTAGAAATACTTCATTTTCAATTTAACTTTACCAAAAATGGACAAATGATTGGCAGAGTTATTCTTAAACGCCGGTTGACTTAAGTGAGGATCCAGGTATCGTTTCATACTAAGTATAACCAGCTTCCCTCTTCGCTATCTTGATCACATATACTGCAGCTCCTCTAGACCTAAAGTGCATGCACCAGTTAATCTTCGTGAACTCAATTTTTCAGGTTACCCGGACATCTCATCGCGAAGTATAAATTCGACCACGATCCATCTTCTTTAAATGTTTTCTTCTTTTTCTTTGTCGACGTACTTCATAGGATCATTTCTATAGGTCACGTCTCTCTTT
>JAJMSH010000084.1:0-49747 GCA_030558315.1 Kodamaea suecica | reverse complement strand
TTCTGAGTGTAAGAGATTTGTATTCTATACAAATGTTTTTATACTAATGGAAATATATGATCGACTTAGGGAAAGGAAAGAAGATGTAAAATAGTGGGATCTTACTCCAGTATTTATAGACTTTCTTCTAGTATGCTTTCCTAAGTCTTGGCTTTAGCTCCATGGCTAGCATTCAACTCTTATTTTCAGTTAAGGAGCAACCTCACAGGTTGTGCAGTATAACATGTTGGCTAGACAACCTCTCGTTTATTTAATACTTTAGTTGCTCTTGGGTTCGAGCTTCTTTAGATGATCATACCTGATCGCGGTTGAAATGCCATTGGTTCTAACAAATATAAATATACAAAAAAACTGCGCGAACCAGGAATCGAACCAGGGGCCCATCGATGGCAACGATGGATTTTACCACTAAACCATTCGCGCATTTTTACATAAGAATGGTGCAACCAATTTTATAACTTTTAGTGTTAGAACCAAGAACCGTGATCGGATATGAATATCTTTCCAGAGAGGTATATAAGAGTTGACGTCCTGTGATGACTCAAGACAGGTAAACTATGATCCTCTACCTAAACTATAACCTAACGGCATTCTCATCCTTGCCAGAGGTTGACTTCACAAGTTTTCTTGTCTAGCACCCCTTACAAGAATAGAGTTGGTATAGCTAAGGAGCTAAAGCCAATATATGACAGCCAAGGAGCTATCGGCAAACATCGGCACTGTGTGTTACAAAATGAGGTAATCGAGCGTAAAGTGATTCTGATGTGAACAAGAGTTCTTCAAGAAGTTCGTGGAGTTTTTGACCTTTCGGTGTTTGTAAGAAATAACTTTTGAATTCTTCATTGAAATAGTCTAAGACTTGTGAGTAAAAGGTGGCGTTAACAGTGTCAATTGCTCTTGTTTCACACAGTAATAGAAATAAATGGTAGATAACGAATTTATGATGTTCTGATTTATTGGCAGTATGGTTTCGGATCGTTTTCCTCATTTCTGAAATACTTGAATGAAGGAACTGTGGGTTCGTTAATGCAAGAATAGTTGGTCCTTTGGAAAGACGCAATAATGCTTTTTGCGGTGTTATCTTTAACTCGAGTTGTTTCGTAAGATAAGGGTAATTGAAAGTGCCATTTGACGGGGAATAATCCAGGATAGTGATAATCTGTTTTATTTGTCTTCGAATAAATTTGTGACAGCTTTGCAAAAACGGTAGGAAGTCAAACCAGCAGATTCCTGATATTATTGATTGGTATTCGTTTGCCAAAGGGTACAATGTGTATGCAATTGTCACAGTGATAACTGTAAACAATCTGATCTTTATGGATGCAGATGAAAATACCACATCTAAGATCTTGGAATTCACACATTTGCAACCAATGTACCTAAATGAGGTTTCCCAATGATTCTGAAACTTAAACAAAGTGGCAACAGACATATGTGTATTTTTCAGATTGTTGTGTGCTTGCCGCAATAAGCTCCTGCATGATCGAGAAAGAGTCGGATGCTAGCCATGGAGGTAAAGGGGTAGCCTCACAGGTTGTCTTGTATAACATGTTGAGTAGACAACTCCCAGTTCAATAATTTAGTTGCTGTTGGGTTCAAGCTTAGGTCGATGATCATCCCGATCAAGGTTTACCTGCCCATGGTTGTAGCATGTTGGGTAGATTACACCCCGTTCAGACTTACATGCCCTCGGATTCTAACACAAACTGAGTCAATATTTTTAATAGTTAGTTAGACGCATACTTTGGTTTCAATCATATTTAACAACCTGCTTGTGGACAATGGCTGCAAAATGTGGTGTTTCGTGCATGTAGCATAGATATCAGCTATGATCGCGTCCTGATGTTTAAGGCAAAGTACCTGGTACGTTCATTAAAATGACATATAAATACAAATTTGACACACATAAGTATAATTAAGTATAATCAACATCCTATATGTTAAGTTATGTACCACTTGAGGTATTTATGAACCCCGATAACTGGCTATTCATCTTTGGGTCTAACAAAGCACTATGGATAGTCAGGGTTTATAAGCTCTTTCATTATAACTTAACAAGAAATGGATCTTTGGCCGAGTGGTCTAAGGCGGCAGACTCAAGTTCTGTTATCGTAAGATGCACGCGTTTGAACCGCGTAGGATTCATTATTTTTTTTAGTAGGTTCGCTTCTTACCCGCAATTAATTAAAGCAAACACAAGGTGATACGACAGACTGAATGCCACATATTATCTATTGATGTCTTGTCCACATAAGTCGGTAGAGGCCATATTACATATGTGATTGCACGCTTTGAACCCTATAGAAACTATGTTCCTCGACGGAAGAGAACTACGAATATGTCATGTATGGGTACGCACTATACTAGTTTATAGATTAAATTTTGAAAACAATCTTATGATTCAAAGTACGTATCTAAAAAATTTTGAGGTTATTTTAGTAGATAAAACACAAGGAAACAGTGGCCGTAGTTTCTGTTCTCATTAGCTAGTTCTTTTTAGATTTTGTGAGGTGGGGCAGCTGCCGAAGACGCTTGTGGTCCTATTCCATTGCAGGTTATATCCGCCTAATTGTACCAAAGCTCATTACATGTCAAGTTCTATCAAAGGAACAAAAATATCCTACCTTAATTTGTTCTCTGGAGCAACACAACATAGCTTTCAGCAATATCTTCAATTTCATATAGGCCTTATGTATCATGAAGTTACAGCGAGCGGCAAATTGATATTCACAGCACAGCAGAGTCAAGGCTGACAATATTTGAAAGCAAATGATATCATTCCAGTAGCGAAATATGTAGGCACTTTCAATATTTGTTCATGGGAAATGCAAGACTCACTAATGATATAATTCATCTCCAAGTTCCAGATGTTCATAGGGCAATGAATATAAATATATATCTTAACGGATAAATCATCTCCAACTATCATGATCATCATTTCTTCTTCTACCAACATTTCTCCTTTTAGAACCAAAATCATCATAATCCCGCTTCATATTTTCTCTTTTTAATCGCCTCAAGCTTCTAATCTTTTCATTCTCCCTCTTCTCAATCTCTGCAGGTGTCAAGATTTCCACAATAGGTTCCCAGTGGTCGTTACCGGTCAGAATGCTTGATTCGGTTGAAATCCTTATTCCACTTTCAAAGATTAATCCTCTCAACAAGTGTAAGTTATGCATTTCATTATTATATGAGCCTTCAAGAATTTCTTTCTTAATTCTAATTATAATTTCATGCAAAGCATGTGAAATGGCAGGCTTGAATTCAAGTGATAAACCCAAATCCGCTACTACAACATGAGCAAAAGTTTCAGGCGTGACTTCAGATTGATTTAAATCCCACTCAAACTTATCTTGGTAAAGTTGTTTGTTCAAGTTCACAGACAATTCAATAACTACAACACATGGTCCAATTTCAGGAGAAAATTGCAACGTTGAAACGTAGTTGTAATCTTCAATTTGTTGAATTATCGATTCAGATATCTGAGATTGCATTGAATTAGGTAAATCTAAATCAGTGCATAAGATTTCTGCAAATTGACTTGGACTAATCAAATTTTCATTCAAGTTCCACATGAAAAAGTCCACAACTTTGTGAGTAGAACTTGGGTTCTCAACACTGATCTTGATTGGAATGAGAGTACCATTTGGATTATTAGAAAGCTCTTTGAGTTTTACTGGGTCTTCAAACTCTGAGATTCGGATTGTAGGTCTCGCACGAGAATACTTCTGTGCATTGTGATGTGGAAGCAGCAGTTGTTGCAGCTGCTGTTGCAACTGTTGCTGGTGGTTATTATACAGGGGTTTTGAGTTGTTGGAGGCCGTTGGAGTGTCTTCAAATTCAAAATCGTCCACGTAATCTTCGGAGTAGTTTATTTGTTGTGCATTTCTCTTAGCCTGTCTGCTTACTGGTGCTATGTTCCATAAAAGAGAGTTCTCTGGGTCATCCAATAACCTTTTGGAGAAGCTAGTGGATAATGCTTGTACGTAGAATGACGACTTTTCGTATGATAGGCTAGACATCTTGCTATATCACGATGTATAGGACAGTAAATGGTTGCGATTTAATGTTCAATCGGAAACCAAAGTTGGACTTCAGTTGTTTTTTTAACTCTATGTTTCAAACAGTTTGTTTTGAGCATGTGCACGACTCATAATGTTTTCTGGATCGCGATACACGTCAAAGCAGCGACAGTAGTATCTCTATCCCACAACGAAGGAAATGTATTCAGAGAAAGCATAAATATGGACTCTTCCGAGATACTTCAGAATTACTTGATATCAAAGTCTAGTTTGGATAGTATCATTCTTCTTGATCAACTAAGGAAGGAGTTTCCTAAAGGCACATCAAAGAGATTGGTAGAAGCTGTATACAATGAATTGCTAAGTCAGAGAGATCAAAATGTCTTGCAGGTTGTTGTTAAAGATACAGAGCAAGTTTTCGAAATTCCAGTTGATGACTTGGTGAAAAGAAATCTTGAAATAAATAGAACATCTAAGCGTTCAACTTCGGCACTGTCATTGTTACCAAAGGGAAGCATAGATGACTTGATTCTCAGATTAAGAAAATTAGTTACCATCTTGGAAGGTGAAGTCAATGTGGTTCAGAGCCAAATAGAGAGATCTGCTGGAGAAATTAAAGAAATGATATGCGAATTGAACGATTTGATACATGGTAACAAGTCCATCGACAATCCTACAATTTCAAATTTGATCAAAGAGGCATCTAATAGTATCATCAAATTTGAATCGTATATTCAATAATGCATCACTGGGGAATCCTTAACGTTCATAAAGAATTTTTCAAGCATGCTATCAACTTCATCTCGGTTGCCGCTCGATATCCATTTCCAAATGTCGAATTTCCAGTTCAAGCCGTCTCTATCACCTAACTGATAATTGCTTTCTAATCCCCCAGATTGCGGTGAATCCTTTAAATAAGTTACTCTAGATATCCTAGAATGAACAAGTGCCATGCTACACATAACACACGGTTCATGTGTGGTATATACAATTAGTTTATGACAAAGATAGTTTCTTTCGTCTTCAGAATGACTCCAAAAGTTCCGTTGTTCCTTTTCAGTCGACGCAATGCTGCCAATGGCCTTCATGATACTATGGTCGTATGGGTTAGAGGAACCATTATTTGTTGCTATTGTCATTATTTCATTTTTCTTATCGTGTGTTTCCCTTGCAATGATAGTGACCAGTGCATTTGCTGAACCATTCAGCAATAGTTCATTATGCTTTTCGATCAAGTATTTGATTTTTGACTTTTCATTGTCAATATCAAGTATAATTGAATTGAGATATTGATGATTTGGGTTTCCTTTCCATGACATTGGCCAATACTCCTCCGACCATTTTTGGCTGATCTCCTTAGTCATGGGAATAGTCAGTGGCACAGCCAAAGTAAACAATTTAGCGTATTCAGCTGCATCAGCCAAACATTCAATTACATCCTCTTCTTCGCTAAGGTATTCTGTAGAACATATAATCGCTCGTATTAAAGAATTATCTGCCTTGCTGAATCTTTTTAGATGTAGGAATGCTTGAGGGTCATTTCCAGTGATCTTATCCTTGATTAGTTTAACTATTATTTGAGTCTTTGATGAGGGAAACTCAGCACACCAAACCTGAGTTAATGTAGGTGCATACCTTAGTTGATTATCAGAATCTTTATCGGAGCATCGTATTTGTTTTAAGTGACTATAAAGTATTCCCCCTTCGAGATCAACGTGTACAGGAGTCTTCTTAATGCCCATTACTGGTGATTCATCATCGCTCGAAGTTCCTGAGAAGCCATATATAATTTACAGTTCGAATGTCTCAATGACAGGGTACGACATAAATGTCGCAATATGACTTCCTGAAGAACTATTCACCAGCAATATTCATCAACACAGAAAGTGCTATGACTAGGAAAGTAGTAAAGATATCCTTATCCCAAATGAAGTAGTCTTCCATTATTTCGTTCTTTCTACTTCGGGTTCAGTCTAAACAGCCTGTTTCCTCTATATCTACGGAGTTATTTGCTCAATCATAAGGAAAAAGGATAAAATAAGGTCCTTCGTATGCCTACACGAAATATACTAAAATCATGAGCTATTGCTGATAGTTGAGATTGAACTAAATATAATTAGATTTTTGAATAATTTAGCTTATTCTTTGCAGCTTTCTGCAGTAAATGGTCAAGTTGATTCCTTGCGAGAGCCCACACTTTGATTGGCATTATTCACTGGAGCTTGCAAGTAAACGTCGTACTATGTTGCTGAATATACATAAGTAAACTAGTACTAAAAAGGATACCCCCAAGTCAATTTAAGCTAAATACCATCATAACAAGTTCCTATATCCAATTTTGTATTCATATTCATTGCTATTAGTTATATTATACACAGGAAAAACTAAAGAATGGAAGCTCACATTTCAACTGAATATATTTACGGCTTCCGGATCGAGGTGAACGTAAACGTTTTCCTAAGACCAAAATTTGAACTTAACAACATACTTTAATTTGTTACTAAAAAAGTAAGGATGGAACATGGTAATAAGCTTGAAACAATACCTCCGAAATCATGTTGAACTGAAAACATTGACTTCCTTGTTAAAATCAGATATTGACTTTGTTAGCTTCGTGGAAACAACTACAATTGAAGAAGAAACAAAGGCAGAATTGATCTCTAAACTACCACCACCAAAAGAGATACATTCATATTTAGAGTTGATAGACTACACGATACAATACATAGTATCTTCAAAGTGTAAGAATGTTTTGGTGGAAGGTTATCGAAATAACGTTAGCTCCAACTATACCCTAGTCAACTCAGAGATTAATTTTGTTGTCAATCATGTCAAAAGCTTTCCATATTGGAACATGTTATACAACTTGATGGGAAGAGACCTGTTTTTGAACTTGCTATTGAACACAAGATGTTTTATTTCGTTGCTGAATGGTTCCAAATTCCAAGTGTTTGGTGTCAATGCTAGACAAGTTATCTGTGAGAATTTGAATTCTTACATCGATAAGTCGTCTATCATACAACGTAACCGATGTTCTAAACTGGTAAATACCATATTGTCAAGGGACAAGATGAAATTACTACTGCAAATATTGCGAAAGGACTCAATGCCTAAGAATGTAAGCAAGAAATATAATAAACTTGAGAAGTTATTGGAAATTATTATTAAAAATGATGTTAGGATTAATTATAACCAAATATTTAATAACCTTATTCCTAAAATTCCGACTGATTATGAAGCTAACTTTAAGAATATTTCAGACTTGAAGCAGGTTATCAAAGTTACGCTTGTCGTCTTTGGTGCATTGTTTCCTTTGGCTACCTGGGGAACCTTAGGAAACAAAACGGTGGTTATAAAGCAAGTAGTTGCGTTTATAAAGAGTCCTCCTCGTGAGAAGAGATACGTTCATTCTATTTTAAAAGACATTAAATTAACTGAGATTAAATGGTTGGGAAAAACCTTCGGCATAACTTCCAAACAAGATCACCAGCTGAGACTTGCAATAGCTGGCCAATTCTTCCATTGGGTATTCAAGAGTGTGGTTTGTAGAATTTTGAACTCATTTTGGTATATCACGGAATCGCCTAATTTTAATGGTGAAAATGAGTCCAAGTTATTCTACTTTCCTCACTATCACTGGAATAGAATTACCAAGAGATGGCTAGGCGAGTATTCAAAGACAGATCTCGAACGAGTCGATACTGGAACACTTGCCGTATCAAAGGAAATATCTGAGGCATATAATTTTGGAACTCTAAAGCTAATCCCGAAGGCAGGAGACTTGAGACTTATTTGTGCTCCAAGCAAGATACCTTTTTGGGCCTTCCAAAACGATCCTTTCACATCCCGTGAACAGTTCCGCTTCGACTTCATGAACTATACCTCCAAATTAATGACCCCAGTTCGCCAGATTTTAAACTATAAGATGATGCAGACTTTAGTATTTGATAAATACAAACCAAAATGCTACTCTAAATCTGACGTCGCCACTGCTATACTTAATTACAAAAATAATTTGAGCTTTAACGTCCTTCCAAATGCATATGTTATTAAATTTGACATGAAACACTGCTATGATAGATTAGATCATGCACAAATTGTTGACTGCTTGGAATCATTATTTGCTTCCGACGACCCCGACAAAGTGTACTTTGTTAGACAAATTTCTGAGTTGTCAACTAATAATAAGATTAAAAAGAGTCGTTTTATTGTCTACGAAGATAAAGACGTACTCAATTATAACTACTTGGATGCAGATAAAAAAAGCATGCAAAATATTCCCGGAAGGTTCCTAGACAAAAACAAGACGACAAAGCACTCTAAAACAGAGGTCTTGAGGCTGATAAAAGCGCAAGTATTTGATTCAGTACTTGTGGTTGGTGAAAATGATTATTATAGAAGACGGAGAGGCGTTTTCCAAGGATTTCCTCTACTGGCGACATTATGTGACTTGGTTTACAACAGGCTCACTTACAACGAGTTTTCTTTCCTAAATGGAACCCCATCATTACTCCTAAGAGTTGTGGACGATTTCCTTGTTTTGACTACGGATAAGGAAGTTTTTGAGAGAGTCATCCGTACAATTGACGGTACTCCCTTAGAGAAATACGGTGGTTATGCAAACGTTAGCAAAACTATGATATTCAATCCAAACCACAACGACTCTAGAAAAAATGAATTCGAGTTCCTTGGCTTGAGAATAAATGCAAAGACGTTAGATGTTTCAAGAGAAGCTTCAAATAACTCACTACCCTCCATGAGGAAGAAAACTTCGTTTAAGAGTACTTATACATACTTGAGTTGGTCGTACAATGTTCAATTACAATCATATCTAGTTAACTTGAGGCTTGAACCTATCCACAAAATTCTACGCACGGTGTCACTTTGGGTGACAGTAGTGGTCGAGTCATTTTGCGAGCATTTTCTCACCCTAAAGCAGAATGGGAATATATTTGATAATTCCTCGTTATTTGTATTTCTTCTGGAATTGCTTGATATCACCATAGTGAAATTCAGAAAGGTCAATAGTACGCGTGGTAATACCAACAAAATGGGCATTGAAGACAACGGCGTACCACCTACTGAAACAGACATAGAAATAGGGCAGGCTCTTATTGTATCGGAATTCAAGCATATAGTAGACGCTAGAATTTCAAACTTAATCGGATCAGAAGCTATCGCAAAGTGGATCAGAAACGTATAGCAAAGTAATCTCATACAAAACCGAATGAACTTTTCAAATTCTCTATGTCTTTGAGTTTTCTTAAACGCTCTACCTCGTCGATACCACCTGATTTCTTGAGCTTGTTGTCATCGACAAATTCACCTAACTCTTCTTGGAATTTCGATAGTTTCATCAACTCTCTTTCCTTCTCACGAAGTCTTTCAGCCTTTTCAATTGCCTCTAGTCTTCCTTCATGATTCGGTCTCAAGGCAACCACTTCATTTAAAAGTGCATCTTTCAAATTGTGAATACTCTCACCAGGTTCAGGAATGTGCATTTGGGCTACAACTTTATGCCTCTTGTAAGCGGTTTGCTTGGTTTGCTCCAAAGAACATTGTTCGATTAGGTCATAAGTTTCTTCAATCTTCTTGAGATCCTCTTCTAAATCCTGAGTCAAGTCGTCTTGTAAATTGAAAAACTGCTGCTCTTCACAGACTTTATCCAACTCAGACTCCCAAATCTTCTTCCAAACAGACCGTTCCTTGGTAATATAATCGTTCATTGCTTTCAATGCTGTCTTTGCTTCGTCAATTTCCTTTTGGGTATTCTTCAATTGTTTCTCGCTAACTCTAACACCTCTTTGAGCGACATCCTTTCTAAGCGCCTCCAAGATATCTTGTAAATCATCAACTCTAGTCAATAAAGCATCTGACTCTTCCGATAACTTTGTCAGACATGACTCCATATAAGATCTATTTGAAGTCTTCGACACTTCAAGGCCTTTTTCTTGAAAATCCTTAATCTTGGATACAAGATCAACAACAACCGTTTTAATAGAATCCTTACTCGCATTTTGGAGTTGTCTGATAACTTTGAGTTCATACTGGAGCGATCCCAATTCTCTCTTATTGTTCAAACTAAGGGTATTTTCTTTTGGTAATTCAATTTCCTTGTTTCTAGACTCGTCAGTTTCTGTAGACGGAGAAGATTTCGTCGGTTCTGGTGTATGTATTGGTTGTTGAACTTGGTGTATTATTGGTGGTGGTATTTCGATTGCACTAATCGCTTCCTTCATCTGCGTAGTTATATCGGCCGTAACTGAATCAAACCTTGTGCTTAAAGACATCATTTTCTTCTCCAAACCTTTTAAAGCATGCTCCAGCGAGTCTAATTCATTGAGACATAAGAGGCTTCCACTTTGAACTTCTTTTAATAAATGGTCTTCCAACTCATACGATACTCCAGATTTGGGATCTTGAATATAAATATCTGGAAAAGTAGATGAACCTGGAGAATAAGCAAATTTTTCAACAAACAATAGTCTTAGCGAGGCAAAGGAGACAGGTAGCTTGATATCTACCTTCTTAGTTTTATTATTTATCTTCAAGAAAATATGAGTAGGAGTCGATTTGGAATTATTCGTGTTCATGGAGGCTCTTCCGGGAATCTCAATTCTAGGGTGCTCTGGAAGATGAGAACTTGGGATTCTAATACTTCCATTTGAGTCTGAGTTGATTGATGGGAGACCACTTGATTGAAAGTTAGTTAGCTTTGCATATTGGTAAGCACTAAATCGTTTTGAAGCACGGCGTTGTAAGGCGTCACCTTTCTGAAGCTGAACTAATGCATCATTTTGAATTGAAGGTGGATCTCTAGCAGGCAAAGACAATAGTGATGACAGTGGTTGGGTCGAAGTTGACGGTCTTCTGGCAGGTTTAGATGTCGATGATATACTGGGAGTCCTCGAATGAACTTGTGAGGAACCGGTAGGTATTGCTGGGGTAGGTACACTTGGAGCTGTACTAAATGCGGAAGTAGTGATTCCAGTAGTAGTGCCAACTGGAGTGGGAATATCCTCTGAAAGTCTTAATCTATGGTGACTTTTCTCCTGCGAGATTGATCTTGCCCGGACTTGCTTTGCCTTTAGATTCTGTAAGAGAGAGACTATAATGTTTCTTATATTCGGTAAGAAGCGATCCAAGTTTTCCTGAGAAGGAGCTTCACTGAGTGCCGCTTCCAAAACAATTCGCAAGGCCTGGGGTACATCACCTAGTTCAGATATATCTACTCCTGCGCCAGTGAATGCTCTTGTTGCAGATCGAAAATCGTTACCCAACTTCACGTAGGCATCGGAGACGAACTTATCATCAGCTTCATGTTTTGCCCATTGTGTCAAGCTTTCTAACAAGTGTTTAGTAGACACCAATAACCTGGTGACACTTGATTCGATTGTATTCAGTGACGATCTCTTGACCGAACGCAACGATGATTGAGCCAGTGAAGAAGGACTGGATGTTGACACAGATTGTGACATTTCTCTTTATCTTCCTGTTTCAATGTTGATTGTCAATGGTGATCTTACTTGTATGTACTCGTTTTTTATTATGATTTTTCTTTTGATTTGGTCCCCCAAAATAACATTTCTAGGATAGGGCACCACTGCACAAGTTAGGGATGGTGGTTCGCGCACCAATGAAAAGGCCCAAGCGATGATCCTACTCAATGAGTTTTGTATTATAATCCTGAGGTATTGTATTATAATCCTCAAATATTTCTCCCCAAATTGAAAGCTTGAACTAGGAAGTGTATCGCTATGGTTGGACTTGTGTGTCTCTACAACCATGATGGGGGCCAGGATGCCTGGTTTTTTTGCAGTCTGAGTTACTGTGTGGTTTTGAAGAGCCTGTTACCTTTCCGTTGATGGGAGGACTTTAAGAGCTTGTGGAGCTTCATAGTGACATGCATCATTTGGAAACCTGTTCTACTGAGTATTAACTAGGCAGTCTGGCCATAGTAAGTGATGCGAGTTAATTTTGGCTGGGTTATTTCACAAGTGTTTCGTACTCAAGCCTACAATGGGATGCTGTTGAAGAACATAGCTTAAAGGTGCTATAGTTATACAATTTGAATGGTCCTAAATCAACATGGCAGCAGCCAACAGGCTGTTCCAACATAAGGAGCAATGTTTGCAGCACCCTCCATTGGAATTTACGGCAGTGGCAGTAGTTGGTTTAGTGGTGGTTGGCTTCGTAGTCACTGGTGTAACTGGGGTAGTATCCACAACAGGGACAACAATAGTTCTAGCTGGACAATTACTAACTGTGGATTCACAAGAATTGATTGTTAATGTGGTGTGGGTGGTGTATGTTGTGCAAGTGACGCTGGAGTGAGGATATGGAGTGAGGGTATGGAGTGTGTGGTGCAGGGGTATATGGAGCGGTTGAGTTTGAAAGAGAGCAAATTTCTGAAACTGGCAAGGTAGATGAAGAAGGAGAATTTGAAGATACTTCATTAATCACCAACTCGACAGCACTGCAACCGCCATCTAGTGTAAATGATATAGCCTGAAGAAGCATGAGGACACGCGTAGAATTGAACCAAGTTCCAAGCTAACTTAACTATTAGCAATACTGAAACCATGGAAGCTTCTTTGTTGACTCTTTCAAACGTCAAACTATCAGGTTGTACATAGGCGTTACTGATCTCACCAATACCTTCAATAGACCCACCGTTCAAATACGCACTAGTCCCTTCCTTTAATGTCACAAGGAAACTACCTGTACCAGCAGTTAAAGATATCCCTCGTACAAGATTCATAATTTATTACTTGCCCAAGTTGCAGTTAATGTGAAGTCTGCAAGAAGGTATGTGGCCAAAGCAGCGAAAGTAACGTTTTGAATAACATGTTTAGCGATTGAAGGTGTTGAAATTGAAGTTTTAGTTTATTGGTAATACAGTTAAAGAATACAGTTAAAGAATACAGTTAAAGAATACAGTTAAAGAATACAGTTAAAGAATACAGTTAAAGAATACAGTTAAAGAATACAGTTAAAGAATATAGTTAAAGAATATAGTTATAGTTGGGAAAGGTACATCTTCTAGAGAATGGGTTCACTTGTTACAAAATGATTCTCGAGCTTGTGGTGCAAGGAATACGAGAGGCAGAATCTATTATCGAAGGCTAAAATAAACGACCAGTCTTGAGAGATTCGTTTATTCTTGGCAACTTTGCGTCTATTTGTTATTCTATTGCCAATTTTTAGATCGTTCAAGATCATTCGAAGCTTGGAACCCGTACTGGTCTCCCTTGATGGTTCTCTAGTTGCAATAGTTTCGTAATAGGTGATCAAAAATAACGATTTATTTATAGACTTCGAAAAACTGACCGCAGCCCTACATTAGAGATAAGATAAGCACGGCTGAACATTTGTAGAATCGAGATCCAATAGTCATTACACCCACTCTCTCTATCTCTCTAATTCTCTCTTATAAGATATTCTTCAATGACCGGTAGATTCTATGAGAGTGGTGGTGTCCGTGTTCGACTTTTTTGGCTTTTGAAGTTACTAAACGGCAAGACCAAGTTGAAGTGGAGTCACTGCATGTATTTGGTAGGCACAATCCTAAATCATTGAAATTATTGCAACACTATAACTCCGAATATATTCCAGGCAGTATGCCTTAGTATCATCTTTGGAATATTGAAGAGACGAATTGTGGAAACATTAACAGACTCCTTCCCCTATTCTCACTCTACCTCTACATTAACTTGTAGCTTCAACTAACATTATTAAGTCATAAACTAAACTACTAAACTACTAAAGAAGAAGTTTCATCAGACCATCTCCACTCAACCCCTTGAGTAAAATAGTACAATAAAGCAGCAAACCCAGAAAGCCCAGTCCACAAACTGAACAAAGGATTTGGTCCTTTTAGAGTTACATCACCATTTCTCTTAAACCATATTCTGTCGTTAAACCTTTCGTAAGCAATGCTCGCCAAATTCTCTTTCGTTTGGTTATAGGAAGGAAATCTTGCTGCCAAACTGAATTCAGTCCATAATTGCAGTTCAACGGTGGTTCTCTCGTGAGTAAAACTCATGAACGAATAGTATCCGTGATAAGCACCACTACCAGAGTTACCAATCCCACCGAATGGTGCGTTGGCAAGACCAACATGGCCCACAACGTCATTAACCACAACACCACCTGAACAAACAGATGTCAAAATTTGGTTGAGTTCCTTGTTCTTAGAACGTGAAGTGGAATCACTGGTGAATACATACTGTGCCAAAGAAGTGTCATGGCGTTGCTGCAACTATCTGATTTCATGCTCCAAGTCGTAGCATGGGATAATTGGCAAAATAGGTCCAAATATCTCCTGGTGCATGGTTGAAATCATCCCAAGAAACTTTGTCAATGATTGTTGGGTAGAAGAAGCGACTGCTTGGGTCTGGCTCTCCTCCAAGGATGATTTCACCATTGGATGTATCAACTATCTTCTTCAAGCTGTCATACGCACGATCGTGGATTACGTGTGTATAACCCTTACTGTCCTTGTCTAATGATGGATAGAACTCCTCGGTCACTATACGAACAAGTTCTTTCACCAATTAGCATGTACAGATTCATGTACCAAGACATAATCAACTGCAACGCATGTTTGACCACCATTGACAAACCGACCCCAGGCGATTCTAAGAGCAATGCCACTTACATACTTTTCTTTACATCTTCCAATACAAAAGCAGGAGACTTTCCACCCAATTTCAAGATACATGGAGTCAAGGTTTCAGCAGCCTTCTTGGCCACGATTTTACCAACTGCATTATTACCAGTGTACAAGATCTTATCGAACTTCTGTTCGAGCAAGAGGCTAGCTTCAGGAATGGCACAGTTGACGGCATAGAACACATCAGGGTCCAAGGTATTAGAAAGTATCTCCGTCAATAATTTGGAAAAGTATGGAGTGGCTTCACTTGGTTTGAAAACAACAGACTTGCCAGCCGCAAGAGCACCAACTATAGGGCCAATTGATAATAATAATGGGTAATTGAATGGTGCAATAACTAAAATGGCACCGTATGGAATTCTTTCAATGTACACGTTGCTTGTACGCATATTCTTTGGCAAGTCACCCAAAGCTTCTTGCTTTGTCCATTTGTGTAAATTAGCCATGGTATGCAACAATTCAGATAAAGTTCGGCCGATTTCAAGTACCTTAGTCCCACTGGTTGATCTGTAGAAATCCTTCTCCAACGCAGCCGAGATCTGCTCAACGTTGTCCTTAAGGGCAAAGTAAACGCGACAGAGTTGGTTCAGACGGTATTGAAGAGAATGGGTTCTTTGAGTCTTATGGAAGGCAGATACTACACGAGCGACTCCAGCTGGAATTTTATTCAAGGGAGTATATTCCAAAACACTATTGGAATCGGATTCTGCAAACGATTTGATATTGGTGAATTCACACGTAGTAGCATCATCTGCGTATTGTAAATCGAGGGAAGATTTTGAAGTCCCAGCTGCTTCCTTATTAGTTGATCTATTGCTAGTGTTAGCCATAGTTTATACTCTCGAAATAGTATAGTTGGCACAACTTACGCTGCTATTCTCACTGGCGATCTTACTTTACATAAGAGCTAGATGTCCCATCGTGGGGAGGAATCGCAACCAAAACTGGAGCTTGTGAAATGTGAAGTGAAGAGGTAGTCAACAGAAATAGAGCAGGAACTGGAGTACAGACCACGGAATCTGTGGAAGAATGTCTCTGTTTCACTAAGATTTCCATGTGCCAAAGAACGCTTCTTCAATGAACAACACAATGCTTGCGCACCTAATCTTCCCCATTTCTACCCTCACCTACACAACGATAAATTGTAACGTGATATTTGCATTTGGGGTTCCTTTGCTTCTTTCTTTGATTGCCGTTTTGTTTCGTATGCTCGTATCTGTACACTTCCTGACAAAGAAATTAATTTCTCCAGTGAGTTATTGTAACTTTATGTTTCCATCATTGCAAAGTGTTTCTAAATCCCAGTGGTTTCTATTGGGTTCTTTATTTGTACTCATTAAAGGCTATTTCATGAATCCATTTTTTAAGTTACAGCTGAAAGTTACCACTTTCGTATTTGATAATGTATCTGTGCTGTAGGCCAGTACTATAGCAATAGATTTTGGTGTCGGTGATCCAAACAATTTCTTCTGTTCTACACGAGATAAAACAACTTCTGAGATAGAACCCAATGATATACATCATTCTCTTTATCACTAGTTCAGGCAGCGCTCATCCATATAGAATTATTAACTTGCTTGTTGCTTATCTACAAGCTAAATAAGCATTGCTACTAATATTTCATCCATTTTCACCAGATCGAACATATTTCCGTAACCCTATCCATTTCGAGATAACTAATGAAAGACTCTAGTTTAAACTCTAATCAAGATAGCTCCCGTTGAATTATCCTAGCTGCTCCTGAACTACAAGCCCTTGGAGAAATGCAAAACGGAAATTTGTATAAATTTATGCTCGACCCAGATCCTCGACACTATAATTTATGCGTACATTCGATGAAATACATGGAACATATTCAATTAGAAGCGTAGCTGAGAGGCAAATATTGTTCAGAGTGAACTGAACTAATTATCATCTTAGAAGCTAGGGTCAAAATGCTCTTTATAAGGCTTGAATGTGTGCACAGATGTTAGGATGCAAAATCTATGATGAGAATGCAAAATGCCACCTACACCTCTCTACTTCTTATTCTATTTAATCACGAAATTTTATTGAACTGGTGTATTATTATGAAGGGGGGTGATTGATGCAAACACTGTAAAACTCTAATTACTCGATTGCAGCAGATTTTCAAGCTTAAGAAAACCATTTTTGAACCACCTCAAGTTCAGAGGTGTTCTTTTGCAATAATGCTACTGCTTCATTTTGTGGCAAGGAACCCAACAACTGTCTCGCAGCCTCCACGACTACCTGCGCAGTGGTCCCGGAGATGGATGAGTAGGCCAAGGCTTGTATGATCGAATCGATAACCTTAGGAACCTGGTTAGCTATTGCTACGTGTTGAGACTTTATCAATTCACTTAAGAATGTGTAGGCAAATGGAGCTACAGTCTCATCCTGTATAATTGGTAAAAGACCGATCCACTGGTCTATGACCGCATCCAAGTTGGGTACAGAACTTCCAAATCTATGGCATACCTTTGCAATGGCTGCAACGGCATTTTCTGTAGCATGTACATTTTCCTCTGCTCTTGCATCTGGTACAGACGCCATTTTGAACAATAAGATCAAACATGCTAAGCAAAACTCAGCATAGGCATCTCCCCCAAACTGGGCTGCAACTCCAACAGCATAAGATGCCGCTTGACGGATACCCGCATGTGAAGAGGTGATCGATTCTCCAACGGTGTTAATGAAGACATCCTTGTAAACAACAGAATCAGCACCACAATGTTCCAAAACATCACAAACGACGCATAAACCACAGAGCTTGATATTTGTGTTTTCATCATTGATGAAAATAGTAATAGTTGGAATTACGGCCTGGAAAGCTGGTAAAAAGTTGGACTTGCAGTTTTTGAAAATGGCAGTCACAGCCTTATTGATTTCATCCAATAACTCTTCATCCGTCAACTCCTCGTCATCTTCTTCAACATCTTCTGTGTATTCATCATCATCGTTATCACGAGCTTTGATACGCGTGTATATGTCTTTCATATTACAGTCGAAGGTTTCAGCCAAGGCCTGTAATTGGGTTTGTGACAATGCATTTGGGGAAAGGAAATTAATCGATTCAACCAATGCAGTATAATATGCAACCAACATCTCTGGTACGGGATCGTTGGTCAAGACTTCAACCAATTTGTTGACAATTTGACTCCAGAAGCCTAACGTTTCGTTCGACGAGGAGCCAGTTGCGTAAACTGAACATCTCAAAAGAGAAGCTAAGGTTAAGGCAGCAGAACAACGTACACCATCGTGCAAATAGAAATCTAATGCAGGAATGGCGATATCCTGTATGATTTCCTTAACCCATGGGAAGAAATCTCCCTTTAATTGGATAGCGTATGTTCTCAATAAATCCAATGCACCAACTTTGACGTCCAAAGCAGCAGTGTGTACTGCAATAAGTTTTCCAGAGATGTTGATGACATCCCATTCATCATTCTGGTTAAATTCTTCAACTTGTTCCTCTTCTAAAAGAGAGATATCTTGAGTAGCTTTGGCAGCAGAGAGAAGTGGTGGTAAAACTGAAGGTAAATATGGCAAGAAATCCAGGCCGATTAAGCGGCAGATTCTACCCCAACCTTGTTCTAAGTATTCCTTGACTGGATCATCATCTTCAACGGCAGTAGATTGGATGTGACCCAATAATTGGATCAAGTCTTGGGAGTGAGGAGCAAACTTCTCCTTTCCAACTGCTAATGCGATTAAGGTGCAACATTCAATACATTTAGCTTTCAATAAACGGTTTTCGTCACCCATATCAGTTTTCAATACATCGGTCAATAAAGGCATCAACGTATCATAATACTTGATGAAAGTCTTCTCAGCAGCATCTGCGATAATGGCAATTGTAGTTAAAACTTGTTCTTGAACATATCTCTTTGGGGATTGTAATAGCCCCAATAAATTATTGAGCAAGTCATCCAAGTATGGTTCCAAAATATCCTTTGAAGCAGCTTCAGAGAAATTGACTAAAGCAGCTGCAGCATGGGCTTGAACACGAGGAGTATACTTATTTGTCAACATTGAAATTAAGGCAGGTAAGATTCTACCAGATGCAGTTCTTTGAATGACATCGGCCAAATCAGTTGACATTTGCCCCAATGCATTACAACAAGCAAATTGGACTCTCGAGTTCTCATCTTGCAATGAAGGCAAGATTAAATCTAAGATTTTAGGAATTTCTTCTGTTAAAACATCGGCACAACCTTCAGCAGCGGCTGATAATGCCATTAAAGCGGCTTGTCTTTCTCTCCAGTCACCAGATTGGATCATAGCGGGTAAGAATTGGAACAAAGGAGCAGCAAGTGATTGTCCATTCAAACGCAAAGAAACACGATCCAAAGACTGTCTTGCCACATCATATTCAGGTTCTTCATCTTCATCTTCATCATCTCCATTGTTCCATTCTGCTGCATCATCGTCATCAACACATACTTCAGTCATCATAAGCAAGGTAATGATTACAATATTATCAGTGTAAGAAGGTGTACGTTTACACATGGCAGGACTCACCTCTGCGAAAGTGGTGAGTAACTCAAGCAGAGCCATGCGAGTCAGTGAATCCAATTCTTTTCCCTTACAAACTGTTGTGCAAAACTCGATAATAGTTGGGAACATGTCTTTGAACATTTTTGGGGCCAATTCAACTAAATCAATTAAAGATTCCAATACGGAAGCCAATGCAGCATCTTGACCACTTTGCAAGAAACGAGGTAAAGAGTTTAATAAGTTAGGCAACAAAGGCAGTAAAGAACCCCACAACTTCTTTGGTAATTCACGGAAGAAGGCAACAAATGCAGTACAACTAGCAATACGTACGGCATCTTGCAGATCGTCAAAGCCAGCATTGAAAATGGGTAAAATCTGGTTAATATAAGATTTGTCGATTAATTCAGGAGCAGATGAAAAAACACGGAAGGCTGATTCACGGAAACTGGCATCAGGGTTCGAGGTGGCTTCAAATAAGGCCGGAATCAACTCGTTCCAAACACCTTTTGGCAGAGCATCTTCTTTTGCCACTTCTGAGATAGCATCAGCAAGTTTATGTCTTACTTGGTTTGTTTGAGAAGATACAAACCCTTGTAAAAGCATTGAACGGATTTGTACTCTCACAGGTTCGCTAACAACACCAATAGTTCTATCGGTGACACTTGTAAATTCTTTTGGAGATTTGATAGCAATACGACGGAACATGACAGCACCAAAGGCACGGATATTCTCACTATCACCAGCACATGCCTGTTCTGCAAGGAATATCAACAACATTTCGACGTTCTCTTTGGTTGTCCAATCATTTTCAAGAGACTTCTCTGCTGCAGCACGCGTAGCATTATCTACGGACGACGAAGACAAGCTGTCCAACAACTGCGTCAAAACGCTGACTACGTCTGCTGGTAACACTGACATTTAGGAAGGAAATGTGTATTTGGTTTACAGATTGGAAATCCTTCTACTAAAGTGAATGCTTGTTTGATTCGCGGATTAGATGTTTCGTGGTGGTTTTTTGAAATCTACGAGTAAAATTTCAAAATTGAAATTTTGGAGGGACTTTTTTCACGTGGAGGCGATGAGGTGGTTTGATGATGGGGTGGAGTAGGTAGAGAGCGAAGAGTCCGGAATCTCTTGCCAGGTTGATCTCAGTTAACAAGCTGAGATCTACAGTGCTGAAAACCTTCTAGTTGTTCTTTACTTAGCTGGCATTATTAGTCTTAATGTAAATCTTGGCCCTTCTGTCGTATCGTGAAATGACGTTCAATTCTGGTAAATTCGTCAATTTGTGTTTGGTAGCGTATATCATAGAGTGTTCATATTGGGGTTAACGTGGTTTGTATATATATCTCTTCAAATTACTCCAAGGCTTTTTGCGGGAACCTAATTTTCTTACTCTCAATTCGACAATGCATTCAAAGCCTGATTTGAAGGTTGATGCTTTGAACCGGTTTGGACCTACTATAGTTCCGTCAGTTGTTTTTAGTATTCGTTCCTTATAGAAATGCTCGAGACGAGCAGGCAAGTTTGTTGGAGAAACCCAACAGGGTTGTTGACAGGAATTGTGAACTGTTTATTTTGCATAACCCTTGTTTCAAACAGAAGGTGACTTTAACAACAATACAGAGTTCAGACCCTATGCTCCTCAATCCAATATTTACCAAAAAAATTAGGTGCCTGTACGGATTGTATGTTCAAAACATGTTGTATATTTCTTGTTTCGAATTGTATGCCATTTTTGGTGATTATCCACGAAAAATTTGCAGCCATTTTCAAATGATCCATTATCAATTGAATATACATTCTTTTACCGTTATACCATGAACTGAAGTGTAAACAGTCCCAGAAATTATCAAATGCTGTTATAAGATATACTTTCTCCTTCTTTAAAAGCAGGTGCAATTCTTTGCACATCGTTATTTGCCTAACAATGTCAATGAAGCTACGAAGATGTGACCTTAAATGTATTTACAATAAATAGGAGGGAGATTTCATAGTACTATTGTTCTATTGTATTATACACTATAAACATCCTCATTCCCTTATTTTAGTTTTTCAAAATGGTATTACCATCTTCATATCATTCATCTATTTCTTCAAAATAGTAATCACATCCTCATCCTCGAGTTGATGTCCCAACCCGACAGTCTGTGGTTGATGCTTACATGATGAACCATAAACCATTGCACTCCTGAAGTCCTCAACAAGAGATTTATGGATGGAGTTACAGAAATCCTCTACCGTCGAACGCTCATGTCTCAACACAACTGGTTCGCTGAAATCTGGTAACTTCCCCTTTGGTTTCGTATAAACACGAACAAGACTTAATTTGGACCACATAATTTCCAATAAATCGTCTAAGTTCCAACCATTTCCTGATGAGATGGGAACTGCATCAGGGATCTTGTAGAGCAAGTCCAACTCTTCAATAGAAAACGAATCGATTTTGTTCAAGACGTACACTGCTGGAATATATTTACGTGCGGCAACTTCGATAGTATCAATTAAGTCATCCACTGTAGCATCACATCTAAAGGCAATATTTGCGGAGTTGATACGGTATTCGGACATCACGGCCCTGATTTCATCAGGGTCCAAGTGAGTTAATGGAACAGTATTTGTGATATTTACACCACCACGTTCTTTCTTTGTAATTACAATGTTCGGTGGTTGTTTGTTGATACGGATACCCATACCTTCCAATTCATGTTCAATGATACGCTTGTGGGCCAAAGGCTTGTTCACATCTAAAACGATGAAAAGTAAATTTACGGAACGAGCCACACCAATTACTTGTCTACCTCTACCTTTACCATCCTTAGCACCTTCTATAATCCCTGGCAAATCCAACATTTGAATCTTAGCACCCTTGTACTTGATAACACCAGGAACAGTAGTTAAGGTAGTAAACTCATATGCTGCAGCTTCGGAATGTGTACCTGTTAACTTTGATAACAAGGTTGATTTACCAACAGATGGGAACCCGACGAACCCGATGGTTGCCACACCTGTACGTGCTACATCAAAACCAATCCCTCCGCCACCTCCTCCGGAACCACCATCTGTTAACAACTCTCTACGTAACTTTGCTAACTTTGCCTTCAACTGCCCCAAATGGAACGAGGTAGCCTTATTTTTTTGGGTCTTGGCCATCTCATCCTCGATGGCCTTGATTTTCTCTACCGTAGTCATGCTGTGCGGTTTGTGAAATAAAGATTGAGTAGGGTATGAATGAATCTATTGATCCATCAAACTCTTCTCTTCTAAATTTTTCGTTATATTTTTCAGATGGTCGTGCGGCGATGATAATACAATTCAGGATAAGAGTCAGTTCGCTGCAATTAAAGTTAATCATCTATAAGGGCGACGATACTTTGATAACACTGATCATACGAATTGATAATGGTAACCAGAGACTTGCTAAGTGTTTATTGATGGTTCATGAAGAGCTAGGATTCCTTTTATGTTCGTAGATATGTAGATAATTCGTTTATTCTCATCCATACTAAGTTGGCCGCAGATCAACTGATATTTTTGCAGCAAGGTGAATGCAGTGAGTTTTGGCTTCAATTCAGATCGAATGGAGATTTAGTAGAGCATCGAAGGTTGGTTGAGAGGGCATATGTAGCCAAATATGACCAAAGTAACGGGACCCTAACTTCAATTGTAGTAATTTAACTAAGAGTATGATTCTTCCGTACAAAGGGTCTTGACTTGATTGCTAGTGAGATTTGAGATGAGATGAAAGGAAATGCCCAATTAATTTAGACAAATTCACGAAATGAAGTTCCTAAATAAACTTCGATGGACAATTGAATCTGCTGAACCGAACCAATACCTTCCTATATAGTCTTATTACTTGCAACTGTATGGTTCAGCTTGCCTTAGTACACAAGTCTCTGGCATGTGCCTACACTACGCAGGAGAACTAGTTAACACACTACTCGTCACGCGTCCACATAGTAACCAAAAAAGTTTTCACGTACAAAAAAGTGATAGTTCGAGAAGAGTATACATACACGAGCTATTTGATAAAGATGGCTAAGAAAGGTAAAGGAAAGTCTGGTGGAGACTTCTGGGAAGAAGAAGAAACTCCCCAAGCTGAAGATTTTGGAGTACAGACCAAGACAACTGAAGCTGGGGAAACTGTTGAACACCCAAGTGAAGGTGAAAAAGTCGAAGGTGAATCACAAACTGGTGATGATGCTACAGAAGAAGATGCTGGAGACTTCTTAAGTTCAATTCGTAAGTCCAAGCAAAAGAAAGCTGAAAAGGAAGTTGAAGAGAAGAACAAGCCAAAGGATGCTCCAAAGATTTTAACAAAGAAAGAAAAGGAAAAGTTGAAGAAAGAAGCTGAGAAGCAATTGAAGAAGGAACAGGCTGCTCTCAAGAAAACTCAACAAGCCAACAAAAAGGAAGCTATCAAGGAAGCCAACAAGCAAAATGCCGTGGCTGCCTCTACTCCAGAACCAGAAGCAACTCAAGAAACTCCAAAGGCCGAACCTAAAGTTGTTAAAAAGGGTAAGAAGGTCCCTGCTGGTCTTGCTGCATTAAAGCGTCAAATCGAGTTAAACAAACAATTAGAAGATGAGCAACGTCGCCTTGATGAAGAAGAAGATGCTCGTTTGGAAGCTGAAGAAAAGGCTGCTGCTGAAGAAGCTGCCAACAAGGAAGCTGCCAAGGCCGCTAAGAAGGAAAGAGAACGTCTTAAGAAGGAAGAATTAAAGGCAGAAGGTAAGTACTTGACAAAGAAACAGAAAGAAGAAAAGAAATTACAAGAACGTCGTCGTGAGCAATTATTACAATCTGGTGTTATTGTCAATGGTTTGCAAAAGACTGACACTGACGAACACAAGCCAAAGAAAATCGTTTACACTAAAAAGAAGTCTACTAAACCTAAGACCTTTATTCAAAGAGGAAAACCTGTTGTTGAAGAGAAGGTTGAAGAAGTTGCACCTGTTGCTGAAGAAGAAGAAGCGTTGGACTGGGAAATTGCCGCAACTGAAGACATTGCCGACGATTGGGAATCTGCCATGATAGAAGAAGAACAAGTTGAAAAGTCTACTGTTGATAATTCTGCTGCTCTTGCTGCCGAAGCAAAGGCAAAGGCAAAGGCTGAAGCTGCTGAAGCATTGGCTGCAAAGCGTGCAGCCGAAGAACGAGCTGTCGCTGACGCTAGAGCCGCAGCTGAAGAAAGTGCCCGCCGTGCTAAGGAAGAAGCTGAGCGCGCCGTGAAAGAAGAGGCTAAAAAGAGAGAAATGGCTGCCAGAGCGCATGAACCATCTGAAAATGACTTGCGTTCTCCAATTTGTTGTATCTTGGGTCATGTGGATACTGGTAAGACCAAATTATTGGATAAAGTGCGTCAAACAAACGTTCAAGGTGGTGAAGCTGGTGGAATTACCCAGCAAATTGGGGCTACTTACTTTCCAGTTGAATCTATTAAGCAAAAGACTGCTGTTATGGCTAAGTATGAGAAGCAAGTTTTCGAAGTACCAGGTTTGTTGATTATTGATACCCCAGGTCACGAATCTTTCTCCAACTTAAGATCTCGTGGTTCTTCCTTGTGTAATATCGCCATTTTGGTAATTGATATTATGCATGGATTGGAACAACAAACACTCGAATCCATTAAATTGTTAAGAGACAGAAAGGCGCCATTCATCGTAGCATTGAACAAGATCGATAGATTGTACGATTGGAAGTCAACTCCTAACAACTCATTCAGAGATTCCTTTGAACAACAGACCAAGTCAGTTCAAAGTGAGTTCGAAAGTAGATATGAGCAAATCAAGGTTGCGTTGGCAGAACAAGGTTTGAACTCTGAATTATACTATCAGAACAAGAACATGGCAAAATACGTATCCATTGTGCCCACTTCAGCTGTAACTGGTGAAGGTGTACCAGATTTATTATGGTTGTTGTTGGAATTAACTCAAAAGAGAATGTCCAAACAATTGATGTACTTATCAAAGGTTGAGGCCACTATTTTAGAAGTCAAGGTTGTTGAAGGTTTCGGTTACACTATTGATGTGATCTTGTCGAATGGTATCTTAAGAGAAGGTGACCGTGTGGTATTATGTGGTTTGAATGGGCCTATTGCAACCAATATTAGAGCATTATTGACTCCACCACCTTCCCGTGAATTACGTATCAAATCTGAATATATTCACCACAAGGAGGTCAAGGCCGCATTGGGTGTTAAGATTGCTGCAAATGATTTGGAAAAGGCTGTTGCTGGTTCTAGATTGATTGTTGTCGGCGAAGATGATGACGAAGAGGAGATTATGGAAGAAGTTATGGATGATTTGACCGGTTTATTGGACTCGGTTGACACTAGTGGTAAGGGTGTTGTCGTACAAGCTTCAACATTAGGTTCTTTGGAAGCATTACTCGACTTCTTAAAGGATATGAAAATCCCAGTTATGTCTATTGGTTTAGGTCCTGTTTTCAAGAGAGATGTAATGAAGGCTACCACTATGTTAGAACGTGCTCCTGAATTAGCTGTGATGTTGTGCTTCGATGTAAAGATCGACAAGGAAGCTGAACAGTACGCAGAAGAACAAAAGATCAAGATCTTCAGTGCAGACATTATCTATCACTTGTTTGATGCATTTACTGCATACCAACTGAAATTACTTGAAGTGCGTCGTAAGGAGTTCCAGGAATATGCTGTTTTGCCATGTGTATTGAAGACACTTCAAATCATTAACAAACGTAACCCAATGATCATTGGTGTGGATGTTATGGAGGGTGCTGTAAGAATTGGTACTCCAATCTGTGGTGTCCGTCAAGATCCAGTAACAAAACAACCTAATGTCATGATTTTAGGTAAAGTAACGTCATTGGAAGTGAACCACAAGTCTGTTGACATTGTTAAGAAGGGCCAAACTGCTGCTGGTGTTGCCATGAGATTGGACAATCCGTCCTCTGCCCAACCAGTTTGGGGACGTCATGTTGATGAGACCGACAATTTGTACTCATTAATCACGCGTAGAACCATCGACACCTTGAAGGACCCTGCATTCCGTGATACTGTTTCCAGAGATGACTGGGTTTTGTTGAAGAAGTTGAAACCTGTATTTGATATTAAGTAGATAGGAATAAAAGAAGATACGATTGATTTGGATTAGCAAAATGTAAAAGGACTAGTAAATGAAGTACGTAGTACAAGAGATTAGTATTTCATTAAGTTGAACCTTGAAAAGTTAAAGTGTCCAAGAGTCATCAAGGGTACTTGAGGTACTGAGTAATAGTAAAGGTGGATGGTTTATGCTCATTCAATACCAAACCCATATTCCATTTGCACAAATCTCTTCCTCCAGTTTTCGTGCACGAATCAAAAATGCACCAATAAAATTCAATGAAAAAAATCATAGTAACAGAGACTATACAGTTGAATCATAGCACTACGTACTCATGCAAGACTTACCACCTATCGGAGGCTATGAGCCAGTTCAGTGGAAGAGAAATGTACCATCTAGAGGTTTCAGACCCACTATATATTTCTGGGGTCTCACATCGTTGATGGCCTTTGGTTACTACAGATATTACCAAGGTGTATCAGAACAACGTGAATTGAGTAGAGAAAGACAATGGGCTCGTTTCTACTTGGAACCACTCTTGGTTGCTGAAGAAGACAGAAATATTGCAAGAAGATGGTTCTCTGAAAAGGCCAGACAAGAGTTGGTTAGAGCTTCCATGAGACCAGAAGACCAGGCTAAGTTCGATGAAGAAATCTATAACGACAAGTCTAAGTTCCGTTTCCCCAAATATACTGCTGGAGCAGCTCCATCTGAGCATTAAGGACGGAGTGTATAATATAAAAGGTTGCTAGCATAATAAACGAAATAGTATTGATATGTAGTCCAGGGACCAGCGAGTAGAATGAGAAGTGGAAAGTGGTAGAAGAATGAGTTGAAAGTTGGAGAACAACCATAGAAGATTAGTCGTGGCGAAAGATAGGATACAGATGAGTCTATATTGGTTAGATTGGTTAGTTATATGAATGAAGTTAATCAATATTGGAACTACATCAGTTAATACTACTTAAGGTCGAAGACCAACGAAATAAGCGAACCATTCAGGCACCTCCAATATTAACAGTGGAGGTTCTTTTCAAGTGTGTGCTAAACTTGGCAATAACCAATTCGGAGGAGTAATGAGAACGAAAAGGTATGGTCAGAGCATGGTGAGAGACCTTTGATGTTAAATCTAGTGTTGGCTCAATATAAATCATGCTCCACTTTCTGATCAACTAGCCCAGTATGGCCGAGTATAAACCAGCTAAAATTGGCTCAAACTGAAGACCAAGCGACTCAAATAAGTCAAAAATATAACCAAGTAGATGGTTCTTGTATTTACCAAGCAAATAAACCAAGACTATTGAAAAGTAACTATGTAGTCAAGTCAGAAAATGGAAAATTGCAAAATACTTAGAACAGTAGAGTAGGCCTATTTTATAAAGCTTTTTGGTACTTATTGAAAACACCACTACCACAAGCTTCGCGTACTTTTTCTTCTTCGTCTTACTGTGTCCGTGTGACTAAGATATCATGTATGATGTGGTTGTAAACCATCAGTAGCAGACAAAATAGGCATATTGGCATGTTTGTCTCACGTGCACCATCAAATCCGCACCACGATTTTCCGATAACGTTTGTCACGTAACGACAATTATGTTTGGCGAATTGACTTGATTGCATTCTTTTGGCAGCTACTACATTGAACCACTTGATTGATATATCCACGTTGAAACGAGTCCAAGCATCCCCGCTCCAACAAATATTCTAATCGACTTAAAGCTTCGATAAACCATCCAGTATTTAGAAAGTTCGCTATAATCATTACCAAGAATGTCCATCAAAATCACTAGTAAAGAACACGTTGAGAAACTCCTTTCATCATACGATTACTTCTTGTTTGATTGTGATGGAGTATTGTGGCTCGGAGATCATGTCTTGCCCAATGTTCCAGAAACCTTAGCTCTCCTCAAGAAATCGAATAAAGAGATGATATTTGTAACCAACAACTCAACTAAGTCAAGACTGGACTATGTTGGCAAGTTCACGAAATTGGGAATTACAGGCATTGTCAAAGAGGATGTTTTTGGTTCTTCTTATGCAACTGCAGTTTACATCGACAAGATTTTGCAATTACCTAAAGATAAGAAGGTTTGGGTTTTGGGAGAAGGTGGCATTGAGAGAGAATTACATGAATGTGGCTACGTGACCGTTGGAGGTACTGACCCAAATCTTGCCAAAAATGGAATTGAGTTCAATCCGGACGACGAGCAATTGGTGAACTTGGACCTTGAAGTTGGAGCAGTTGTCGTTGGACTTTGCACAAGCATCAATTACCTTAAATTTGGAACTACCTTGCAATATTTACTTCAAAAAGATATTCCATTTATTGCAACTAACATTGATTCGACTTTCCCATCCAAAGGCAAGTTGCTTATTGGTGCGGGTTCTATTATCAAGACAATGGAATACGCAAGTGGACGTGTACCAGATGCTGTTTGTGGCAAACCGAACCAAGGGATGTTGAATGCCATTAAAGCCGATCGTCCTGGTCTTGCGAAGGACACAAGCAGAGGGTTAATGATTGGAGATCGTCTTAATACCGATATGAAGTTTGGTCGTGACGGTGGTTTAGATACACTTTTGGTGTTGACAGGGATAGAGACAGAAGAAGGCGTTTTAGCGGAGGAAGTGCAACCCACTTATTATGCTGATAAGTTGAGTGACTTGTATGAGATGAGAAGTTGAAACATAGGTTGCTGAAGGGATATATGTGGGTTATTGAAGGGTTAGATTTGAGTTATTGAAGGGATAGATGTGGGTCGTATATGAGTGATTTTCTTGATTACCGAATGCCTGAGTACGCCACAAACACAAGAGACAAGATGAAGGTTTTAAGCCTTTGATTACTTTGGCGAGACATTTGTTATCTTGATAATGGTTTCTTTAGCAAAGGTTTGTGGTACCAAGGAATTGGAGGGTCTAAAAGCAATTACCCCATATGACTAAATCAAGGACTCCAATGAAACAATGCCGCAAGAGCTCACCTTGAAGGGACTCTTCAACGTCAACATGCACCCCAAAACGCCTATAAATAGCAATAGAAGCCATATAGAATATAGAAATATAACTAGAGACTGTGTTCCTATGTAATGTCTTGTCCCTTACCTTACTACGTACTTATGAGCCACCCAGCAATCCTAGGCAACGGGAAAGAAAATTGCCTTGCACCAATTGACGGTGCTTTGAAGGTTTGCAGCAAGACAATACGCGAGAAGTGAAACATTTCGAGAAATCTTCAATAAGAAGTGCGTGAAGATGTGCATGGTTTGGTGATAGTTGCGGGCATGCTTGTTGCAATTGCTGAGGACGATAGAATTGAGTTTGCAAGGGAAGCAGATTCAGAAAGAGGCGAAGTATACCCTCGGAACAGAGGAGTCAAGGAGGACAAGGAAGGGGGGTACAAAGTAACCGCAGTAAGCCAGAGCAAGGCAGAAAGTATGTTAAACAAGGTGAACTAGACGACAAGCACGATGAATAAGTTTCCATATAGCAAGACAAAGTTCCCATTACGCCAAACACAATCAGAGGAGAAAAAATAAAGGGTAAAAAAAATTAAGTAGGGCCTGTGACCGTGATCAAAGGGTCAATCGACATTACAACACAATACAACTCGATGCCCATACGTCAAGTGCATCAATTAAGGCTCCAAGGTCCAAGTGCAAACCCATAAGAACCACCATTCCCAAGCGAACAATACTAATTACATCATCTCTGGCCAACGTACCAATAGCCAACACCTCCTAACCAAAATAGCACACACTCAAAACTCCAGAATCTCTCGCTAAAATGTCAAACTCGCATTGCCAGAAAATTTCGAGCTACCGTACGTCGACCAATCAAACCAAAGAGCGATGGCCTTGAACGATCATCCCACCAACTCCCCTTAGCACGTCAGCTTCAATAAAATGAAAATAAGACATAAAATAGCACCAAGCATGGTGCTCGTAACTTTCCCAGACTTCAATTAAGGGTTTCCACTGTATGCTAGATGTAACCCTCAATAAATGCAATGCGTGATGAGAAGGGAGAGTATGCATTTTACCATGTAGGGGAAGAGCAGAGGAACTACATACTAAAATAGTGCCTATAATTAGCAAAGGTATTAATTGTTCTCGCATTCAAGCTTCAAGGCCCAATATTGAATGCACTTCGTGTTAGGCTGACCTCAGCACACTAATGCAAGATCCTGCTGACTCGCCAAACTACTCATACACCTCACACACCGCGAAGTCCATTAACAGTATCTTGCGCTTAAGTCCTGCCCTCAATGTATGGTTTCGTCATCGATACAGTACTTACATTATTTTTTTTAGTTTATTGGTATTTTGACTTTTTGATTTTCTAATTTTGGTGGAGAGTTACGATTTTTCCCTAATTTTTCTGAAACGTAACCAAGTGTGAGATGTTTTATTAAAGGCACTACGTTCTTTTAAAGGTTGATATCAAGAGACTAAACCCACGAGACATTCTCAGTTACAAAGTCGAAATAGAATACCATTGTCTACGTCGAGATCGAAGTCTAATTATAAAGCAACAAATAACCCCCAACAGAGGATTGATCATCGTGTAGCTCCTGCTTGATTCATTTCATCATACACATATCATAGTATATATATCCAAGGGACATCGGTTAAAGAGTACCTACAACAACTCAATCAAACACAAGATCTTTAAATCAATGACAGATTATAAGAAACAAAGATTGCAAGAATCTGGCCTTGTCGAATGGAGCGTATTCTCGGAACTAGTGGCCATGGATGAAGACGAAGAGGGATTCTCCAAATCATTATTCCAAACATTTGTTGACCAAGTATTGGAAACATTCATTGAGATCGATGACAACATAAAGGTAAAGAACTTAGAGAAGTTATCGGCGTTGGGCCATTACTTGAAGGGATCTGCTGCTGCATTAGGATTGACTCAGATATCTGAGCAATGTGAGAGAATCCAAAACTATGGTAACAAATATAACTTCGACAACTTTTCTATACAGAAAGTGATAAACAATAAATCTGAGACCGAACATTCACAGGTGGATAGTTTGGATGGTTCGAACGCACCACCCCCGTTGCAAGGTCCGATACTGGAAGATTCAGACGATTATTGGATTGCGTTTATCGGTGATGCGTTGGATAAAGCTAGAGATGGGTTCATCAAGTCCAGAATCGCATTAATTGAATATTTTGAAGACGAATCTTGAAATGTTGGACAATGTTCAACGCTGAACGTATTCCGAAACAATCATGTTAGAGAATTGAGTTGAAACGTAGAAAGAAGAAATCAATATGTGGAGAATAGCTGGGATGGATGACTACAGAGGAGTAGTACGGAGGGCTAAATCGTGAAATTGAGGATTGTACTTTTAACAATGCAATCTAAATTTTTACCTTTTGCGTTCCAGATCCCCCATCGTACGAACTCATGATACCCGCAAGTATGATTATGTGATTGAGAACTCTTTATTGGAAAAAAGCAGGTACCTGACCATGAACTTCACTCACCCCTGGTACTAATTTCTTCATCAGCTTCAACACTGCGGTTTCACTCAGTCATACACGACACCAGTATTCCATCTCATCCACTTCAATCTCAAAATTAACATTTACGACATTCGAACATTACAAACCTCGTTCTCGTCCTTCTCATCAAAATGCAGAACAATTTACCATATGGATCTATACGAACTTCAAACATCAACTTCCATTACCAATAATACTCCCAAACTAACTCAAGATCAACCAACAATCCGCAGGGCTTTCACTGTTCCTTGTTTATGGTCGAATATCAACACACCCTCACTTCATTGACACATACACCCTTTGCTTTATTCCTTTACTCTATTGTTTTCGTTATTGTATTTTACAATGCGTTCTAAAAATTTTACTCATTACCTTTTAAGTTTGTAGATGCATTATTTTAAATCATTGTCTTGCTTTAAGTGAGTTGGTGACTAATTATAGAAGTGCGTTTATGCTGGGCATGTTAGACCCCTAATCCATTGGCATAGACTTTAAATACACTTTGCATC
Source organism: Kodamaea suecica (assembly GCA_030558315.1). Lineage (NCBI taxonomy): Eukaryota > Fungi > Ascomycota > Pichiomycetes > Serinales > Debaryomycetaceae > Kodamaea > Kodamaea suecica. The sequence continues at coordinate 17,440 of JAJMSH010000084.1, read as the reverse complement.
TATGATATGGTGTGCACATTCAACGCCTCTCTAAGGCACAGAAATTGAGATACTCAACATTATATGGCAATGCAAATCGTAATATTGTCGGAATATAAAGTAGCCTTCCGATACCCCCATGATTTCCATTAGGGTCAATTATCTTGTTACAACCCAACAACTTCCATTCTTTGTTGACTAACTCGCCCTTCACAATTAGCATTGGTTCTTCTGGGTTTTCTGAGATTTCATCATTATCGATGAAATAATCACATTCCATAAAGGGGACAACCTTATCTTGTTCAAACTGGTTTAAATTATTCATATTTGGTGGTACGTATGAAGTCACTTCTTTTAACAGTGAAAAAGTTTCACTAAAATCACCAGGTAACAAGCCATCGAATCCGCTTTGGATAAACTTTAGCCTATAGTTATCTGGTAAGAAGAAGGAGTTTGGGAAATGATACCATTCCTTTCCAATACACACGTTCACCAATTGGTTTCGTGCAGGCGGTTGTACGTTTATGATTTCAAATGTCTTTAAAGGAGCTGAATAGTTCTCCACCAAATTAAGAATTCGTAAAATGGAGACGGTGGAGACTAATGCAATAAATGAAATATATGTCAACTTGTTAAATCTAGGTATAATATTCTTGGTTAACGCATAGACCTTGTTGATAACCAACGCCGCATTCAAACTGATTAGGGGATAAATTGGATAAAGGAACCTTTCTTCCTTATGAGGTTGCTGAAAGAAAATAATTGACCAAATGAATAATGGTAAGGTAATATTGATGGAAATCGCTTTCTTGTATAGCAATGGAATTAATAGGACCCCGGAGAATGCCAAAATGACAATGAAATTGAAATTAAGCAATAAGTTCAAGATGTAATAACTGAAAGGCTCAACACCAAAGATTTCGGGGCCTTGGCCTTCACCACCGAAAACATTGTACAATACAATATTCAAAGGAACTAGAACCAATTTGGAGTAAAAGTAAGAGTCGATGCTGATAATAGCAACTAATATCAGTATTAACCCAAGAGAGCACCCTCCAATAACTTTCACTAAATGAGCTCTACTGCAAAGAGTGTAAAGTCCAAATGAGACCCCGAGTGCCAATGCAAAAGGCCATCCAAGAACGCCTCCCGTCAAAAACCAAACAATGGCTAATACTGAATGGCGGCTGGATAAAGAATCTTTATAGAGCGATTTTAAGACATTTGATAATGCAAACAAATTACATTGCATTGCAAACGACGAAGGCAATAATGCAACACTTGCATGTGACATTCCAGGTGCAACGGAAGTGAAAAGCATAAACCAATTGGCAATTGAGGGTGATAGCAGTTCATAGGATGCACTATATAGTTGGAATTCAGCATAGCTCGTAAATCCACAGAGAGCTACCACTCTAAGTGTATAGAATTGATAGTAGGAGTAGTTGAACCCACCGCCAGCAGTGCTACCAACGAAAAACTTAATGGGCCATGCAATCACATAATATGGTAATAGATATGCGTATGACCTTATTGCATATTCAGGCGAATACTCCCAAGTCTGTTTGCCAAAGTTACGAAGTAACAAGTTCAATGGGTCCCAATAGTTGAAAGTTTCATCACAGTCTCCTATGATCATGTAAAAGGCAGAATATAATCTGAATGCCAAGTTCACCGAAATAACCAGCCAATCCACTAGCTTGAAGCCATATTTGCTCTTCTTCTTGGATATTCCCCGTACTGTCGCCATCTTTGAAGAGAGAGACGTGTTGTTAGTGATTGAAAATTTGTACATGATTTTCAAGAATATTTTTTGGGATGTTCATATTGCGGAGGTGTTGCAAATGAGAAGAGGCTGCAAAATCCAAGATCAAGAGTTATGTATTGTTGAGTTTGAGAATGAATCAATGAAAGAGTGTCGTATAAACTGTGTTTGGAACTTACAGCTGACTAAATACTATCTTTAATAAAAAGATAAATTGAACAAAATGAAAGAACCACTGACTGTGAAATATTATTATACGATGCGATACTCAAGAACTAAACTAGAACTCCCCCAAGGTTAAAACTAACACCGGAAGAGTTTGAATGCAATGTTGGTTTTCCGTGAGCAAACAACTGAATGAAGTGCGATAACAGGTCATCTCTGGTGTATGGTTCAGCAAAATTTATCACTGAGTTTGTTGAATAGATGTTGATGAGGAACTGTTTCTTGAAGTTTGAAACCAAATAATTAAAGAAATTAAGGTTGATCTTGCTTGATTCTATAGAAGATTCCAATTCTTCTGCCGTTACACTAGGATCATAAAGCTTGAACTCGTGTTTGTAGTTATTGGAGGCATCGAATTGGGCCATCTTGTTGAAGCATTTTCTTGTCTCTTGGCATTGGTAACATTTGCATTTGTTCAAATTATCCACGAACTGTACTTGCCAAGTTTTGAAATAATCTGGTATAATAACTTCGTTCAAGGATCTTAACTGGCTCAAGTTCTTTATGAATTTATTCAAATCAAATAAACGGTTGTTATTGAAACAATCGCTGATATTGATGCATATTGATTCCACTTCCTTAATGCTCTGATAAAAGGAATGGTTGTATGTGAGCAAATTGTGGAACTGAGACAAATTTGCAATGGAGTTGTTTGAATTATAGTTCACTAATACAAATTCTTTTAAGCTAGGCAATTCAATCATATCGTTGAAAAACTCATTGATGCAACAGCATCCAGGATGTGTACAGTTGATCTTTATCTCCAACTTCTCTATTATTTTCATATTAATCAATTTGGAAAGCATTGAGTATGTAAGTCTTGTTTTATCTTTGAAGGAATGGGACCATGTAATGGCCAAACTCTTTAAATTTAATTGAAATGACGAATTCGAAAAGTATTCAAAGAACCTCCTACTTGATATCGGGGTGCTTAAGTATAAATCGTCCAATACTGACAAATTTCTGATTAATGAATAGAAGTTTCTGGAGGTAATATCAAAATCCTTTTCAACAAGGAGCTTCAAGCCACGCAAGTTCTCGTTGTATGGCAATTCAAGCAACTCATTGAAATCAGAAACCAACCAATTGCATAAATTGTTGATTTTCATGTTCACCAATGAACAGTTTTGTTCTTGCAAGAAGTAACATGATCTCTCGTACACATAATGAGATATTGACTGGAATTGTCGCACATTCTTAGTATCGTAGTTCTTGAAAGTGATAGGATGTCCTGGGCACTGATCCCATAACCTATACACACATTCATATAAGATGGAGTAGTCATGAATGATCAAATTCGATTGTACTTGAATGGTAATGGACTTGATATACCTGAAGTTGCCGGGATGCAAATGAGATGAAAATTGGTTCAACTTTGAAATAGGCAAGCGAGTACCGGCCACATGGGTATTTGCATCTTCGTCAACAGTAATATGTTGGTATAATGAGCTATTGATGGTTGTGTTGAAGTAAGAGTTCGTTAACGAAAGTGAAACCTTATCGTCTTGCAGCAAGAAGCCTATAATCAATTCATGGAGTTCGAATGGTAATTCTGAAAAACTTCCAGAATCTGAAATCCGGGGTAATATCATAGCTGTGGTGGGAAGGGCCTGTACCAAAAAAAAATTATAACCTTTTCAGTTCAAATCGGAAGAAGATACGTTATGCCATCATATATATACCCAATTGCTTGCCGTTTCAACTTGTTTAATCACGCATATGTGAGGTTCCTGTGCCATGTGTGGCATTGGTCGTCCCAAGAATTCTTCAAAAAGAAAGAAATTATTCTCTTGGGGCCCTTGGAACTGCGCTATTATACTTCTCGCTACAGTTTGTCGTGTTTGCACCGCCAAAGAGCAGCTAAAGTTTCCTCTGCAGGCAAATTTGCCGTATAGTTTCATGATTCTCGCGGAGTTTCTCTAATGGCCTGGTACCCCACATACTCCAATATATAACCACCTCAACAAGCACAACACAAACGTTCATTGAATGGAAGTTAGCGAAGAGGCGGGCCCTGAGGAAGCATAGGAGCTTTGAATTGTTGCGCTGGCGGACAATTCGCAGTCATCCACACCGTGCTCTCATATGTATTGGGCACTCCCTTTGACAGGTCCCGTTCAGGCGAGATTTTTCACCTGTTTCTCATGCAACGCCTTGTGGTCATATGCTTCCGGGAGGTTATGTTGGGTGTGTTTGCATGTGGCTTATGAGGGAAAAAGGTGAGAATGGTGAAAGTAAGGTCAAGAGGAAACGCATGGCCAAGAAATCATTTGTGTATAATTAGAAATTGCTTGGTAGCTAAGGACATAGCTGGAGAGAGATGGTGCTAGAAGCTGTACATTTGCTCAGTTACTCCTCGCTTCTTTATAGTAAAGAGCAGTACTTATTTCATGACAGTATGATTTTTTAAACTATGGGGTTCATTTGGGTGGTTCTCAATGAGGTAAATGACTGCAAATTTTTTCGAACACACTGAATTTCTATCTTATGGCGTATATTTGATATTATTAATAAGTAGCACAGCTCAAGGGTTATACTGAAAGCCTCTTCCGTTTAGTATTCGATTTGAGAACAAATCTTCTCGTTCATAACTTTGAAGGTTCTATTGTCCTTCCAATGCTATATGTGGTACGCATTGTCGCTTCCCAACAATTCTCTCCTCTTCATTGATAGTCACCTAGTATTGTAATTACCTCTTTAGTATTGCTGATCCCCGCCTAAAAAATCAATTCATCCAGGAATCGGCCTTGGTGCTACTCAAATACCGTGTTTGATTTATCTTATCAATCAATGCAAATGCACCCGTCTTACTAAGTGACACCTTTCGAAGCCTTGGAAATAGCTTGCCCTTCAATAGGTTCTGGTCAATCAAAGTCACGAATATATTCTCAATGATGAAATCATCAATATTGTTGCCATAATTGTGGATGAAGTTCAATTGCGCATCTCCTAATGATAATCGTAAAGCCATTTTGATATAATCATAGTCCAAGTTTGAGGGTGCGCCCTGTTCCAACCAAACCTTTCTAATCAAGTTTCTCAAGATTATAAGCTTACTCTTATTGGAGATCATCACTAACAAGCTTTCATCCTTCAAGTATTGTGCATTACTATTGATAACTTGGCTGAACATCTGGAAGTTACCTCGCTTCATACTCTTTGTAAGAGATACATAAATATCGAAGAATTGCGGTACATCTCCCCGTGGATAATACATCTGTATTAGGTATGCAAAATTCGGTGGTTTTCCAATAACAATACCAACGGGAAGCAAACTTTTCAATATCCTGTTGATATTATTTGTAGAATGTCTAGGACAATTGATCAAACACCATGATAAATGCTGGAAACTATCAATCAATTGGTCTTTGATCATATAAAATTTGGCAAGGTAGTATCGGTATTGCATCTGTTCAACTAAAGGGAATTGTCTAAACTGAAGGTTAGCATTATTCATATTGGAGAAGATATTTCGACACAACATAGGGTTCCCCAACTTGAAGTAAACAGAACATAGCTTATTACTAATGAATAATATTATCATCTTCTTTATATGGTTAAGATCGTTAATTTGGGATCTTATGTTGTTGAACATCTTCAATAAAACCAGAGCCAAATATGTTAGTCTTGGAGTTAGACAGTTCTCTTTATAGTACAACTGATAGTCTAGTTTGATCAGAAGTGGTAGTATTAGATTTATGGATTCTCGTACCAAGTAACTCAACATATAACCTCTTGAATTGTTATTGAATGCAATTGATAGATCATTCAAATATGTAGTGTATAAGTCGAATGATTCCAAGCTCGACCAAGGATTAACCTGGTTACTGAACTTGATAAAGGATGTAACTAGCTCATTGAATGCCAACCATTCATTGTTGAATATCTCGTACTTGTCGATGTCTATAAGTGGTAGTACTTGAGGTATGTTATTTATTCGTACAACATATGGGTTAACCAGTGGATCCAAATTCAATAGGTTTGAAAATCGTATTATCTGATCCTTTTCATTGGGCAATCGTGATCCCTGGACGATTTCACTTAGATACTGGTTGACTACTTCCATTGCTTCAACTGCAACGAAGATACTTAATCAACTTTAAATTTTCAAAACCAGTTCAAAATATCCAGCTAAAAAAACTGCATTGAAAGAGCTTTAGTACAACTACATTGAAGTATCATGGCATCAATAGTCAGTGCAAGGCAACCGCCTTCGAGTACCCCGAATAACGGAATACTGAGGTCGAAAAAGGCTCCTCCATCTGCATACGCCGCCTCAGCCACGTCAACTGCTTCATCGTCGTCGTCATCGTCAGATCAAACGTTCGTGAACTTGAAGCTCGAAATAAGGCTACTCCCGCCAAATTTGACTGAAGCTGACTTCTATGAACAATTATCCAAAAGCTGGAACAAAAAGTTTGAGTCCAGCTATTATGTTCAAGGAGAATATCCAGATAACAACTTCGAAGCTCCCCAATACTCCAGAGCATATTTGTATTTTAAGAATGAATCGATTTTGAATGAGTTCATGCTTGCATTGAAGGGGAAATCGTTCGAAGAGTTGGACACAATGGACAATTTAGTACCCATAATAGAGAAATCGCTATTCAGTAAGATGCCTAACGATATAAGTGCTGTAAAGAGGAAGAAAGTACTGCTGCAAGCGCCTGTTAAACCAATACCAGCCTCTACAAGCTTGGAAAACAATATGTACTACAAGAGGTTCCTTGATTTCATTCAAAATGGGAATAAAAGTTCCACAAGTGACTTCAGTATATACAAGGTACAGAAGCCTGAGAAGAAGAAGACTCCTAGAGAGAAGAAAAAGAAGAGCAAATCATCAGCACTAGACGCAACAAAAGATACTGCGTCCGGAAAAACATCAAAGGACAAGCCAAAGGTAAGATCGAAGGAATCATCAAAGGATAAACTGAAAGACAAGTCCAAAGAAGCTGCAAAGAAATCATCGTCTATAAAAGAAAAGGACTCAACAGATGCATCCACTATTCCCAAAACAACCGAGATCAAAGCCGATAATCAACCAGTGTCTAAACCCAGTGAAACAAAATCAAAGAGAAAGAGAAAAAAGAATGGGGTTTCGAAGACTGATGAAACCAAACCTGAAGAGAAAGAACCCTCGAAGTCCGACCCTTCTAATGTAAAATCTGATAGTGTGAAAATAGCAACTTCTGCAACCACTAAGGAAAACCCTACTCCTTATGACGAAATTGTAAAACCCACTACCAAACGAAAACGAAATAGAAAGTCAAAGGAACAAAGGAAGAAGTTACAAGAAAGCGGAGATTCTCATGAGAAACCTACTCCGAAATCAAATCCAAAAATTAAGAAAGCCAATGTTAAAACAGGAGAAAGCGTTAAGCAAGAACCTAAAGGTGATAAGCTGCAAAAGGCAGAGCCTAATGTAAAACAAGCTGTTGGTTGAAACCCGCAGTTCACTTTCAAACGTATAAATTAAAGGAGTTAATCCTTCAGATACTGGTAGGACATTGATGCACGTAAATCTTTAGAATTTGTTTCGTATAGCATAATGTGATATAGATTTGGTTCCGTCTTCATGTACTCAAGTTCTATAATGTTATGTCCCATTGAGGTTGTTTTACTTCAATTTCAATAATTTGTGTTATGCTAACAAAGTTTAGATTTTTTTGCAACCATCTTTAGGGCTTTTATAAGTTGCAATGCAATAAATGCCATTCTTACTACAAATATCTCGATTCCCTTCTTTGCTATGCCGTATTCAATTTGAATATAAATATGCCACTGGAGACCTATTTGAAATCCTTTTTCACGAACTTTGTTATCTCAGCATAAAATGACTATGGTTTCTGTGGATTCTGTGGACATCAATTCTCGGTCACTGTCCCATGAAGCTTCTCCAGCTAACTCAACTGATACAGCTATTTCAGTGAAAGCTTCGAGTTCAAATTCTTTGAGTGTTTGTAACACAGTTGCTGAGGAGAAAACGAACTGGGTTATTGCATTATTTTGCATCTTGGTTGCTTTTGGTGGGTTTGTATTTGGGTTTGACACTGGGACTATCTCTGGTTTCGTCAACATGTCTGACTTTTTACTTAGGTTCGGTGAAGTCGATGGCGAAGGGGTAGGACACTTAACAGATTTTAGAACCGGTTTGATCGTTTCCATTTTCAATATTGGATGTGCAGTTGGTGGTATCTTTTTATCGAAAATTGGTGATAGTTATGGTAGACGGTCTGGAATTATCTCTGCAATGATCATTTACGTCGCTGGAGTCACTATCCAAATAACATCTAGTACAGCTTGGTTTCAAGTGTGTATTGGGCGTGCTGTGACAGGGTTAGCCGTTGGTATCGTTGCTGTCTTATGCCCTCTTTTCATCGGAGAATCTGCTCCAAAGAACTTAAGAGGAACCTTCGTCTATTGCTTCCAATTCTTCATTACTGCGGGCATTTTTATAGGATACTTGGTCACTTTTGGCACGAAGTCTTTCGCTGATAGCAGACAATGGAAAGTCCCTATGGGCTTAAACTACTCATGGGCAGTTATCTTAGTTATTGCCATGGCTTTTATGCCCGAATCTGCTAGGTATTTGGTCACAAAAGGTGATGTTGAAGGAGCCAAAGCTTCCATCGCAAGATGTAACAACATTGCAGCTGATTGTACTTTTGTTATTTTGGAGATCGATTTGATCCAAGCTGGATTAGAAGCTGAGACTTTGGCTGGCTCAGCTTCATGGAAGGAATTACTCAATGGTAAACCAGCAATCTTTCGAAGAGTATGCATGGGAGTATTCTTGCAAGCATTACAGCAATTAAGTGGGTGCAATTACTTCTTCTACTATGGGACGACGATCTTTCAATCTGTTGGGATGAAGGATTCTTTCGTTTGCTCCATCATCTTGGGGGCTGTCAACTTTTTATCGACTTTTGTGGGTGTCTACGCCATCGACAAGATTGGTAGAAGAACTTGTTTATTAACTGGATCTTGCTTGATGTTGATCTGTCTTGTTGTCTTCTCATGCATTGGTTCTTTTGCTTTGTACAAGGTTGATAATGATTTCACCAACGATAACACGAATCAAGGTACAGGCTATGCCATGGTATTTGTGACTTGTATCTATATCTTTGGATTTGCAACCACTTGGGCAGGAGGTGTTTTCACGATAGTCTCTGAATCGTACCCATTGAGAATCAGATCTAAGGCAATGTCTATTGCAAGTGCATCCAATTGGATTATGGGTTTTTTGGTTGCCTTCTTGACACCTATCATTACAAGTCAAATACATTTTGCTTATGGGTTTGTCTTTGCAGCTTTTATGTTCATTTCCATTTTCTACGTCTATTTCTTCGTTCATGAAACCAAAGGATTATCCTTAGAAGAAGTAAACGAGATGTATTTTCTGGGTGTATCTGCTATAAATTCTGTTAATTGGATTCCCTCATTGGATCCAGTAGCTTCAGTTTAGAATTTAACGCCATTTCACTATGTTCATTATATATATTTGGTATGTCCCTCTTTTTATGACTTCACGAGTATATAGATAATAGAACCATTGTTTACCTCAGATACCCAGTCAAGATGTACTTTCAGTTGTTGCATAGCCCTCGCACTCTTGTCTTTGAGTTTTCCTCAAAGCTATCCAACTATCAGGTGATCTGAGTTGAAATGGTTCTTCCAACCCACTTGGTAATCGTAAATAATGAGATTTCAATATAGACTTGGCCATTTCACTACTTACTAGTTAACATCATTAAGAACTAAATCTCACAATAATAACGAGCCGCCTCTATGGCCAAGTTGGTAAGGCACCTCACTAGTAATGAGGAGATCGTCAGTTCGACTCTGGCTGGAGGCTCTTTTTTTTCATTCACTTGATGCGCCAAAATGCCTGCGGCTTCAAGTCTTATGGATGTCTAAGTAAACTACAGTGATACTTGAATTAATATGTTCACTTATCTGGAAGTCTCAATATCTAACGAATAGTAAATATATATACATGTCCAAATACACTCCTTGAACATCTCTTTTTTAGATTAGCGCCATTGTTGCTGAGGGTTCTGAGAATTCTGGGGATTTTGAGTATATGTATACCCTGTTTGTTGAGGGTTTTGGAATCCAGTGTATTGAGGTTGTTGTTGTTGGAATTGCTGGTATCCACCATTAGGTGCTAAGCCAGTTTGTTGAGCTGTATACTGGGGTACTTGTGTGCCAAAACCAAAGGCAGTGGGCTGAGATGCAAGTTGTTGTTGCTGTTGCATCTGCTGTTGTTGCAACTGTTGCTGATGTAACTGTTGCTGATGTAACTGCTGCTGCTGTAATTGCTGCTGCTGTAATTGCTGCTGCTGTAATTGTAGATCGGGGGCACCAGTTTGAGTAGGCTGGTTATACAACGATAATATATTCTGCTTATTTGTCTGTTGAGCAACCAATTGAGGATTATTACTTTCAAGTAATTGTTGCTGGTGCTGAGGGTTCGATGGATCCAAATATTGTTGGCCATTATCATCAACATACGACACTTGGCCAGTTACTGGGTCAGTGTACTGATAAATTTGTGGTTGTGTTGGTTGAAAGGTCAAGGCTGGCTGGCCAGCAGCAGTTGCTTGCGTGGAAGCTTGAGAGGAACCAGCTCCATTCCACCATTCATCTTTCCCCTTCACCGTGGCACCAGTGGCAATCGCATTTCCACGTCCAGTCATAGCTCCAGTCAAAGGTCTCCGTGGTAAATCAGGAGGAGTTTCATTCTTACTAGGATTTACTCTAGCATCTTCATCCAAAATTTCCATAGCATAGTCCACAATACCGTTACTCAACAATAAACTTTCTAATATGGCATCTCTATCGCTATATCCATTACTCAAGATTTTTGCAACTTGGGTATTGTATAAGGTATATTCAAATGTTGTCAACTTACGATGAGATAACCTTGGAATAGAGCCTGTGGAAGCTAATGGAGGTCGAGCCTTTGCGTTCGAGCCAGATCTTGACCTACCATTATTGTTTCCGGTACTTGCGTATGAATTCAGTCTGGATCTAGACCCAAGATACGATCCCAGTCTAGATCTGCTTGCACTTGAAGGTTGAGCCAAAGATTCTCCCTCACTGGAATATTTGCTAACACGGTCATCATGATCAGAGCCATCGAGGTTTTCATCGGTGAATTTGCCTAAAATGTACTTATCCCTTAAGTATTCTTCAACTGAGTATGGATTGTCATCGGCATCATATGGGAAAGGTACTCTTTTAGAATTCCATTTTCTCTTTGCCTTCTTGTTTCCAATTCTACGGATATTGTTGATTCGTTCATCATTCCAACTGTCCAAAGTCAACGACTTGACCAAGGATATATTCTCTTTAGGTGGTCCTAATATCTTCTTATGGTACAGAGCACATCTTCCACAAAGGAATATTCCCAAGTTATACGAAGCCCAAGTTGGATGAGTTGCTCCACATTCACCGCATTTGTTATGGTTCCCCTTGCTGTTGATCAACTCTATCAACTGTTTCTCCATCTCTTTCTGCTGTTTTTTCGACAACATGGGCACAATCTAGATAAAAGGCTATGATCAGATCCCTTTGCTACTGAATTGTATATTACAAGGAAAAGGCCTATCGGTTGACTTTTTCTTTGGCTTCGCTTACTGAATTTTTTTTCACTTTCATTTTTTGTATTATCTCCATTTGGTTAAGGCAGTGCCACCTTGGCAAATGGGTTGCACCAATTTTTCAGTGCCTGAGGCGGTACGATGAATTCTAAGTATAGAGAATAAAGAGGTGTAAAGAGGTGTAAAGAGCTTAGGTGGATGGAGATCTGTATTCGCTGTTCAAGCTGTTCGTTTCTATAGTTTTAGTGTGAAAATTGAGGGATTGGACGAAAAGGCTCGGAGTGTTGGTGGACTGGATAGTGTCTTTCCCCAAGATAATAATTGTATTGAGATAGAGTTCGCTTTGTAGTTGATCCCACCCATACCTATTAGCATACCATCCTGTGACGACCAGTTGACAATTTTTTGATTGGGGCGAAAGCCGTACCTATCTAGAACTCACTCAGCTTCGCTTGAATGAGAGAGTAATCGTGCCATAAATCACCTGTGGATGGCCAGCTAATGTCGATGTCATCTTCCCCGTATCTTGGGCACATGATCTCGTATCATATATATCATGAATATTCACCTGCCACCACTCAAAATGTAGTTACTCAAATCGAAAACTTCACTGATGTCTCCTCCCTTTTGAATGTATCTATCTTACTCACAATAATATTATTAACCCCAACAACGACATCATTTCTGAGATCTGTCACGTTGATGCCCAGAGCAAGCTCATTCAACTTCGATAATTCCTCGTCTGTAATATCAACTTCCTCGCCTATCTTAAAGGTGATGTGATAGTTCTGGATTTCAATATCCTCCCTCGAGCTTAAGCCTAATGAATCCACATTCTTGATTAAAATATTATTCAACTCTGTGAACAACTCTCTTGTAGGCTTATCATATTCAATATTCCCAACTAGAAATAACGAATTACCATTTCCACCACGGTAAAATCTTAAAGTTGGCTTGAATCTGAAATTGATGTAGTTCTGTATTGGCAGACCAGAGGTACCCATTATCGATTGTAATGTCTTTGCTCTTTTAGCCTCATCTTTATTGAAGCCCACAATTGGTGATCCTCGAAGATCGAACTTTGCAATTGCAGACTTGAAATTCTCAATGAAGTGGTCAATTTTGTAAGCTTCACCAACAAGATTTGGGGTTAATGTTATATGGTACCCCATCTGATATTGATCGTTTGCATCTGCCCATTTGTAGTCTCTCAACCTAGGAAAAGAAAGAACTTGATCGGTTGCTCTTCGTATTATCAACTGTACATTACGAGTTGCTTTCCATGGCATGTAAATGAAGACTGAAGCTTGGTTTAGCATATTATTGGTGTAGTTCTGCAGAAATATGTTCAATTCAGGCTGTGAAGTTGGTCGTGTTGTGGCTGTTAAAGTTGATTCTGAGACTTGGGGAGCAGCTATTGAATCATCATGATCAGTTTCTAGTTCGGAATCAGATGAATAATCTTGAATTAGCTCCATGAACTTTCACACCAGCATCTGCTAAAGTTCCAGACTTGACCAAAAGTTGTAAGATTTCAAGATGACTATCATTATATTATGTAATCCCAAATATGTTGCGAGTTATCTTAAACAAAATTGTTTGTCCCCTAAAGAAATCATCCTTGATAGTTTAGTGGCTAGAATTACCGCTTGTCGCGTGGTAGACCGGGGTTCAATTCCCCGTCGAGGAGCTTCTTTTTTCATACTTTTTATAAAAGGAGGTATTGGTGCCTTTAAATGGTACTGGGTAAACAATTTTTTAGGTTGGAAGCTGTTTGTTTAAACTACTAAGATGTTTCAGCTTTAGTAATGGGTAAACTAGAACATACATGGCTGCTATACACGGTTTCAAGTTCTAGATATTGCCCATGGCGATAAAAAGCATCCTGCTCTTGCTAGACTTCGTGTTACCAAAAGAAAAAAGATTGCAGCACGAGAGTTTCGCGTATGGTCTCCCACTACACTACTCGGTCTCGCTCTCAGTAGCTTAACTACAGTTGATCGGACGGGAAACGGTGCTTTCTACTAGATATGGCCGCAACCGATAATGTAACAAAATAAGTTGCATTACCTCTGTCTACTATGAACCCTTTCTCCTATGGCTTTCTCACTCAATACTTTGAATCGATTAAGATTAGTTCAAGTTGGACTTTCGTATTTGATGTATTCCGCTTGATTTTGATGGAAGCAACAGCTTTGAAGTGAGTGCTTCGTACTATTATCTTGCACTTTTTGGACTATTAAACTAGAAAATGTAATTTTGTAAATTAATCTCTAAATATACATAATATTGTTTTACACCATGTCATTCAAAGTGAGCATACTCAACTAGCCTCCAAAATATTGATACATTTAGTTTCTCTAGTTGTTATAATTCCATCAGAATCCTTATTTATTGCTCAAACAGGGTTCGGCCAATTTTTAAGGTGCACCCAAAAGAGGAATTGCCAAAAGAGAAATTGCTGCAAATTATGATCTTTTGCAGCCAAAAAACAGGTCGGTGATAATTGTATTTTTTGACTTTTATTTACAAGGGGACAATACCATTTAAAGCTTGAATGCCATAAACCCTATCAATCTTTGACCCAGGTGTAGTTTCGTCGACAAGTTAACAAACATTAAGTAATAAATAATTATAATATAAATATATAAACTTTTTGAAGAAGGCACTTCATTTTGAAGAAAGCATTTCAAATAGTTGTCACTCTAGAATCGCTTTCAATATTGTTACTCGCATAACTCTATTTCTTTCTTTTCAATCAGAAGTCTAATAGTGAATCCCAAAGGTACAACCACATAACAGTCTTCGATAAATTCCTTGGCTAACAACTTGCTTGCTGTTGCTCTAGCACAAGGTATGATTTGCAAGCATGAATTCAAAAAGTTTCTCAATTTGAAACTGCGGTATTCTTCATTCTTTAATTTTGGTGAACCATCCTTGGCAATCGAGTGAAGAACTTCGCATGGAGTTTTACCTAGAAATGGAGGGATACCATCGACCATTTCAATAACCATGATGCCAAAAGACCAAATATCAGCCTTTGTACTGTACTCATGTTTTGACACAACTTCAGGTGCCATTGCGAAAGGAGTACCAATCCAAGCATCTTCGTTGGAACTAACCTCATCAACATATGCACAATACCCAAAGTTTGCGATCCTAACAGTACCATCAGCATGGAGTAAAATATTATCTGATTTAATATCACGATGTGTGATGCCTGTTGCATGAAGGTATTCTAATCCAATTAGAATCTCTCTGCAAAAACCCCCAGTTGTGTTTTCGCTCAATTGGGTGTTACCCAAGAGCTCAGTAAGATTACCACAATCCATATACTCCATTGCTATGAAGACATTACCGTTGATCCAGAACGATTCAATGAATTCAACAATGTTTCTATGGCGAGTCTCTTTCATCACCAAAATCTCTTTCAAGATACGATCTTTCTTGCGACCACCTTCCAGGTCAATTTGCTTAATGGCAACCCTTTTTTTGGGGTTGTTTCTCGAGCAGGCTGCGTATATCTTTCCAAAGGAAGAGCTGTTAATACTGGAAATGTCAGTATAGTATTCATTTGGGTCTTCGTTCATGCACTGTGACTTTATTTGTTCTGTAACTGAAAGATCACTCTGTTTAGAATTATGTGAAGCCTGTTGGGGATCAATAAGGGAAAGCTTATCAGGTTCCAAATTAAACAAAGCAGAGCTTTCGTAGTTATCAAGAGCAGAATTATCACATTCATTGGTCACAGTAGATTCAATTAGAATATTATCTACTTTTGGATTTTCAGTTCTGAGTTTGAAATTAATTTTGGGCAATGCAAACCAATTGAAGTAACCACTAGCCTTTGGGGCAATAATAACTCCACTAGATCTTGTTTGAGTTGCAACATCTGGTAAGATATCATCACAAGTAACAGTGTCAACACAGTCTAATCCATCAGCTTCGCAAGATTTTTGTCCATTTTCTTTGAGAATAAGACCTTGTCTGCCAAAAGAATCACAAGTTTGCTCATTAAGAAGGTTTGCGCGCGCTGCAAAGGTAGTAGAACATCCATCATCTTTAGGGAAAGAAACGAAGGCTCCAGTTCCAGTTATCTCAATAGGCTCATCTGCAATTTTTGGGGCTCTGCTTGGAGATTGCGACTCTGTCAAAACTGTAGGTTTGTGGCTGGTCTTATAGGAAGTTGGACTCTTTGCTGGACTAGAGGTAGAGGAGTTAGTAAAAGGAGTAGATACTTCAAAAGGAGTGAGAGGATCAGATTCTGATTCTGAATCTGTAGATGGGGAAAGGTAAATATCAGTCTTTGGTGAACTTTGTATCTTAGTTGGGACTAAGTCTGCTGCTTCATCGATGTCAAAAGGAGCAGTATAAACACAATCGGGAACAATTGGAGCCCGGAAAATGTCTTCTGAAGAAGTGGCAATAGCACATAATGAGGGGACAATTACAAGTGAGGAAACATCAGTAGAAGGGAAAGTCTCATCACCTGGGAAAATGCTGTCAGTGTAAGAAACAAATTCAATCTTTGCAACCATGGACGTAGCTGAAGATTCGATTTCTGACTTATCACGTCCAAAGACTTTAGCTTTCTTCAAGAAGGAGAATTTGCGGGAAATTCTTTGCCTTAGTTTGGTGGCTGTCAACTTGGCCTTTCTGGTGGCAGTGGATAATTGTGACTTAGTGTCAATTATCTTGGACACAGTGGCCTCGCAGGCAGTATCCTTATACTTAATGGAGTGATGAAAGAAATGCATAATTTCTCAAGTAAGTATTAAGGAAAGGTTTTCCTTAATCTAAAGATTAAGGAAAAGAAGAACGAAAACCTCAATCACAATGGCATTTGTTTTCTCTTTATCTATATACCAAAATTTTGCAGCCATTTTTTATTTGTGGCATGGTATAAAGTTTTTAAAATTAGTAAAACCAAAGCGAGTCTGTGCCAGTAATTAACTTAATAATTAGCTAGGGGCTCTAGGGGCATGTTTAAATTTTGGATGGTAGAATTAGCTGGTGTACATTTTAATTATATTCTATTTTGTTAATAATTGAATATTATGGAAACAAAGCACCCACAAAATGGAGGAATAAGAAGCGTACTACGGGTCGACGCACATTAGAATGAGCAAGCAATGGCCCTGAACATCGACTTACAAACACCGAAAGCTTACAGTATATACTGACAGTTGATCCAGATCTATGGTCGTTGGCGAATCGACACTCGTTTTGCGAAGGAGTGAGCTTCTGAATCATCTAGTTTTATATGCCCTTATCAGCTCATTGCACCACAACATGTGTCTCTTACGTTACAGAACTTGAGTTAGAATTTAGTTCTGAGAAGATATATTCATCTTATTGTCGATACTTTTCGCCACTACTCTCACGAGTCACTGTAATGTAAGGACTCTGAAGGCAGTAATCGTAAAATATCCAAAAAATACAGATTTGATAAAAAGTAAACCCGACGCGGGGGTCGAACCCGCGACCTTTCGATTAAGAGTCGAATGCTCTACCGATTGAGCTAGCCAGGCATCTCTGAGGGCAGTTTTCATAAAATATCTGTTAGAGCCAAAGGCATAATGTTAGATCACGAGGGCATGTAACCAGTGATCAGGTATGATCGTCTAACGAACTAGAAACTGACGGTAGCTGTAATCTCGAACGGGATGTTTACTAAACATACCTAAGACGAGAAACTGTGATGTTCCTTTGCCGAGAATGAGAGTTGAATGCTAGCCATGGAGCTAAAGCCAAGACTTAGGAAAGCATACTAGAAGAAAGTCTATAAATACTGGAGTAAGATCCCATTACTTTACATCTTCTTTCCTTTCCCTAAGTCGATCATATATTTCCATTAGTATAAAAA
>JAJMSH010000083.1:0-49875 GCA_030558315.1 Kodamaea suecica | reverse complement strand
TCCTTTCCCCCTACGCCCTCCCCCCCCCCCCCCCCCCACCAGTTTGTACATCTGCATGAGCTGCCAATGGGCCTAAATCTGCAACCTTTCACAAGCTGCAATTAATGCCACTATGCTAACTTACACAAGAACTTGGTAAAATATCCGAACGAATTTCTTTTGGCACTGGCACGTAGTTAACATGATATAATACCTGTGCGCAATAGGGTTATTGAGCGTATATATATATGAAGTTCATCCCATAATTTGCGTAAGCATGGAAGTGCTTGAGACTTTTCACTTTTCACTTTCACTTTTCACTTTTCACTTTTCACTTTTCACTTTTCACTTTTCACTTTTCACTTTTCACTTTTCACTTTTCACTTTTCACTTAGATCGTCGGACCCAATACCTGCCACCAGCCACACAACCAATACTGAACTTGCAAAGCATGCACAATCCACGATCCAGGTCAATCTCGAGCTCGAGTTCATGCTCGACAACAATGCAAAACTCAAGCTCCAGCTCGACCATAATGCAGAGATCAAGCTCTGTAAGTGCTGCCAGCGTAGTAAGTACAAGCAGTCTAACCACACAGAACCCAATGAACCTACAAATAAACACTGCGTTGAGATGTTCACCAACCTCTTCGCAAAATAACACTCCGGCGTCGACCCCAACAACAACTCCAACCAAAAGAAGTAGACTAAAGTTCTTCAAGTCTTCAAAGACCGAATCAACAGTGCCCCCAACAATGCCCCCAACCTTGACATTTTCTTCGTTGCCATATAATGACGTTGAATCGACCGATTCCGCCTCAGCACTTCTAGAGTACAGATCACGGTCGAGCTCAATGCCCAACTTCATGGTGTTTAGAAGCTCTTCAATGAAATTGAAACAAAGGAAACAATCCATATCAGCCCAATTCTCGACTACCGGTCACCAATCATTCTCATCGTCCAGTTCATTTCTGTCTACCTTTTCAACTGACGTCCCTGTTGAAAACGGAAATGGCAGTACTGTAACCAGTGGGAACAGTGGGTCAAATGGCTTATCATCCTCTTCGGGGGTTGGTGCAACAGATGAATACTCTGTTTCTTCTGCTTCTTCATTGGGTCCTCTTGCTGGTCCTGCCCAGGATTGCTATCAAGATTGCATTATTCCTCCTCCACCAATTAATCAAGTCTTCTCGCAAACCCCTAGCTCCATTCATTCTATCAGCGAAGAGAAGATAGACTTCCCTTCATTGGAGAAGGAGCACGAGGAGGATGAACTGCATGATCTGGATCAATTGGCCCATTCCATACTTTCCAGTGTTTACAAGGCCGATATCAGCTGGGTAGTATAAAGAGAATGGTCCATCAAGAGGACGTTCAGTAATATTAATAGGGGCCCTCGCTCACGGTTTCCACTTCAGAATCACATCTAAAAGCTGCTTTGCAGCATGAACAACTCAATAGAGCACTTCATCACATCAAACTCATGTCTTCACGAAATTCACAACACTCATAACTACAAACTCCCATAATAGACTGCAAAGAGTGCAGAACAATACAACTAATGGCTCAGTACCGGCCACACCTACGAAAACCTTCACTTCAATGGATAACTTTATAGACTTTTAATTAACGAACCTTTAACTAACTCGATCTCGCATGATGAGATTCCAAGTACATGCAAGGCATCAAAATATACCTCTCTGTATTCATGAAAATCACTCTTATTCCAGTCTAGCTGGCCAATACTGATTCCAACGCTGATTCTTATGGCCCTCCTCCCAACTTTCCCATCAATCAATTGCTTCCCCAAAGCTGCTTTTCACTTGTCAATGCTAAGGGGAGCCAGTTTTTTCAACTTTTCACCGTTATTTTAAACGTCTTTTCTTTTTACGCACTTTCGCATTTCCAATTATTTTTTGGTTTACTAATTTTAATTTGGTTTACTAAATTGCAAATTTGCAATTCTAATTTCCCACACTTGCGTTAAACTTTTGATTTCACTTCAAAGCACAACTACTTTCTCCTTGTAGAGAATTTGCGTTCCCATGCTCCGCTGCTAGTTGCCATTCCATTCTCACGGTACAATGACCCTTTGGATCCACTTAATGATTAGGTCTCGCGCTAAAATCTAGAACGTATTAAGTCTGTACACCTCTTTTTGTTTAGTAACCTTTTTGTTATCTGGCTTTCTCCTATTCAATATTTATTTGGATATTGGTTGGTAGTAGTTATAAGCTGATATTTTTGGTAATCTTGGTACTGGCTCCTGGACTCGTTCTTGTATATGTGCGTTGAGTCTAGTGGGCTTGTTGCATATATGCGCAGTTCTTCGGATTATTTTTCGTAATTGAACTTCACCCAATACATGGGCATTACTGATGATGATGATTGTGACCTTCATCTCATTACCTGAACTAGTCAATTTTTTCCCCATTCTATCACCCTTTTGCCCAGAGTAGCCTTTACCCTACCACAGCCCCTACCCCTTTCTATCTCTTGCCTAATTAAGGCTCATTCCTTTCATTTCAATTCGCTCCCGAAAGTGTTGTCAATTTAGTTCTATTTACTATTTACATTTTCTAATTACAACACCCCATAGAAACTTGCAATCTTCCTCTTCAGTTCACTTGAGTCCTCTAACGACTCAACCAACTCAACCAATCCGTGTGCAGGCAACTTACTCTTTTCTGTGATAAATGTCTCTCTCAATGCAATCAACTCGGAATCCTGTTGCATGAGGTCCCCAAGTATAATTCCGGAAATATTCTTCAAGGTTTGGGCCAGCTGCTTCGACAAGTCAGACCCATTGCGGGTTGCCTTCAACACCATGGTATCGTAGTGTATTTTGAACCATTGGAACAATCTCAATTTAACGGCCTTATCCCGAGTGAATTGGAATCCGATAAGCCCTAATTCTATCAATTTCGAGTCGATGTTGCTCAAGATGAAATTGAGCGACTTGCTAACCAAGTTCTCATCAAGTGCAAATGTCAATGAAGATAATGCTACAGTTTGCAACTCTTGCACACTAATATTCGTGTACCTTAACATGGAATCGTTTGCATTCTTCACTAAATCCAAGATCTTCTTGTACTCCTTTTGGTTTGCCTTGCGCATTGTTAAGTTGAATATCGAAGACATTAATTCTCTTGGGGTAAAGTTTTTATGAGTGTTTGAGCTGAAGAAGGACCGATATAATCTCTTCGCAACTGCCTGGCACTCAGAATTGTCGAGCCCAAATTGAAGCACAGAGTTCCTCACAGTCATTTCATCAGCATCATAAACATCGCTCTTCAATTGCGCTAACGATTCCCAATCCCCAATCTTGTTAAACAACCTGTTGGTGAAGGCATTTACCCATTCTTCGAATTTGGAATGTTCACTAAAGTGTAAAAAGACATTATTGATGATCTCCAAATAGTTCAAAGCCACCTTCAATACAGCATAATCTAATTCCCACTTATCATCAGATAAGCTATCGATAAGATGAACAAGCGAAACCAATTCGTCGCTCAGTGAGTTGAGACTTGCCAAAACCTTACCATAATCATTGATAATAGTAATCAAGTCAATTCGAGAGATTTTGTTGTTCAATACTTGTGGAATGATTGAATTTTCAACAATATGGCGTTCATAAATGGTTCTATAATAACCAGTGCGGTTATGATTAACATTAATCAATTTCTCCAATTCAATGTCCAAATCCAATGTTCTATCGGTTAACATGATAGGCAATAACTTATCGTTGGTGCATTGAATCTGTAATGGCAAGTGGAATGGACTATCTTCTAAACGAACTTGTTCCGGCAACAAATTGTATAAGTATATATGTTGATCGAAATGCAATTGTTTACCTCGTTGCGTGATTCTTAGAATCGGGTAGCCTGGGTATCTCAACCATGAATGTGTGAATGATAAGACGTCGATCAGCGTAAACTCATTCAAACAGTTCCAAATATCGAAAGGTTTTAAGGACTTGTATTGGTGTAGTTGTAGCATCTTGCTCAAACCTTCGAAAAATTTATCGTAGGTCAAAGTTTGCGCAATCATTCTTATCAAGATGATACCTTTCTCATATGAATTGATATCAAAGATGCTAGCAGTTGAACTGTCTTTGGTTATATTCATGTTATTAATGTGTTCCTGGATACTTGGAATTGTCAAATTCTCAGATTCTCCTACAAAACAGTCCTTGTCAAAGAATTGTTCATAACTTGCAATTTCATCTAAATCGTAGTTATAATTAAGTTCATCATTGTTAATACCGGATACCGAAATGATATGGTTACCTATCCAAGTGGCCAAGGCCTCATTAAGCCACAAATTCAGCCATTCATCAAAAGTAACCAAATTACCGATCCATTGATGGATCAACTCGTGCGCGATTAATTGTTGTAGTCTTAAACGATCAGCGAAGTCTTCTGGTTCTCCCATAAGAAATTGGTTTGCTAAAACAGTAACCATGCCCCAGTTCTCCATAGCACCGTCTGATAAAAATGGTAATGTAACAAAGTCTAATTTGGACAAAGGGTATGCCACGCCAAATAGTTTTTCAACAATTGGCAAGAACTTTCCGACAAGTTTGAGTGCATACTTGGCAGTATCTGAATCACCCAAGGTGGTGTATATTCTACAATGAATATTTGATTCCTTCAAAGCAACAATTTCCTCAATATATTCCAAATCTCCAATAGTGAAACCGAACACTGATGAAGCTATGGGGGGAGTTTGTTCAAACGAAAAAATAACATTGTCGGATGATTGCACTGCTGAAACATCGACGATTTTACCGACAGAACATACCTTGAACTTAGCTAAAGTTTCAATCGCCAATTTCACAGGAACTTTGCAGTTCAATTCGTCAATCACTGGGAAGCACAACCTGGCTCCAAATGGTTGGAAATGAGTAGCCAAGATATAATTATTAGATCTTCCCGAAATGGAGTCCAAGTAATTTGTTTTGAATAAACCCTGGGTCTTATCTTGATAAGTTTGGATCATATTAATCAGACCCAAATAACTGATAATTACTTTGGACTGTGTGTTGACTTCGATTTCATTGGATAAAGTGACAGTCTGATTCGGCCTATCATAGGCAACCGACAATGGGAATTGGCCACCTTCAAATTCAAGGTAACATTTAGTTAGGATCAACTTGGAAGCATTTAGTGTCAAGCTGAAGCCATTGCCATTCGATGATGTCAATTTTTGGTGTGCACGTTCGTTCAAGACAAGATCGATTACCAACTTCCCAGTGAAATTAGGTTTAGTGTGGTTGATGCTCAATTGAAGATCGTAGAGAGACGGCAAGAACTTGTTGGTCAAGCTTAGCACGGGTTCAGACATCCTGGAAAGCTTTTAGAGGGATCTGGATCTTCTTCAAGTAAAAAACCGAATTTTAAGTTCAAGAATGTCTGAAAAGTTTTGGTAAAATGTCGCAGTTTATTGTTGTTTAGTATGGTTTGGTGCAATGTATGATTGGCATCAGTGTGGATTGGCATCAGTGTGGATTGTGTAAAGTGAGAATTGGCAAGCAGCTTTTTATATGTTAATGCAGCGTAGCTAAATCCTAGTGGTTGCAGTGGATGTAGCGAATGAGGAAGGATGGTATTCAAATTCAGATTGATTCAAGGTGCAAGTGACTTCATGCGGTAGATTGAATATGGTGAGGATTCTTGGGTTGGATGTATTGTAGTTTGACAATGCAATTTAAGGTATCATAGGAATAGCGAGATGTCGAAAATTAACCACTTGAGTGAAATTATGGAGCCTAAGCATTCGTTGGATTCCCTAATTATAAGAGTACTTATAGTAGATATGAATAATTTGAATCTGTTCCTACATATAAAATAGTTTACATCTAGTTTTCAGTGCAAATATACCCCAGTTCAGAAGGTAAGGAACGTTGTTCATGCAATGAACAATCATTGATGTTGGTTGAATTCAGCAAGCGAAACTTTTAGACAGTACGAACAAAAGGAATTAGTTGTACAGGTAAAAAATAGGAATGGTCAAGGCCTTCGATTACTTTCTCCAAAAGGTAGGTTGGTCTACTTGTTATAAGCAATCGTATTGGACATTCGAAGTTTGAAAGGATTAGTACGAAGAATTGCAAATTAAACAACCTCCATGCTACATATCACGGCATCAAAATCCTCCAGTATACATCCGTTTTCCTGTGCCGCTCGGTGTTTCCTGTGCGTCTACCACTGTCCCTACCCCATTATCAACTTCCCACTGTTATCTCGTAGCATCGAAACAGTCAAATATAAATTGCACATTAAAAGTCATTTAAAGTCTTTTGTAGCCTCTGCCCCTAAACACTCTCGATCATCATGAGAGCCCTCCTTTGGAACCCAAACGTCTATACAAACTCATTCTCAATACCCGAACTGCAAAGCTTCGAGGAAACTTCACTTTCCATCCGATAGCCCTAGCAACTTAGTACCCCATACCTCACCGACCTTCTCCACAACGAATATGAAGCCCTTAGATGTCCACACTGATCCGTTCATCCTATCCAACTTTTGTCCCCGATACTGTGTCCCTAAGTACTGAAGTTAGGATGAACTTAGGAAATTCTTCAAGACGAGTCCTCGCAGTAAACAAAAATTTGCTTCAGCCAGTGCCCAACAATTATTTGTATCAGGCTCTGGATAAGAGTCTAATGAACTAGACCTGATATAGTTTCCGGTTAATCCATGAGGGTGGCAACTGTGGTCCCCACAACTGGAAACTCGGATTTGGGTGGCATTTTTGTCTGGCGCTTGAGTTCCCGCGCTGGGTTCTCACCTTGTTGGCGGACTAAGCTGACAATTAGTATTTGTAATCCCTCCCGTCTATTCCTTGCCTCTCATTTCTCAATTCCTTAACGACCGCCCTACCAAACCCCAGAGTTTTTGGTTTACAAATTTTCCGTTGTTCGACTTTTTTTGGCTCTCTGTACGAAGATTCTGATTCTGATTGAAAGTCAAAAAGTTCCTTAACACCTTGTTTATCAAGACTGATTGCTAACTTGGTTAAAAAACGATAGACTGGTCGTCGTTACACTCTTCAATTCTAAATGAGAACTCAAATACTAGAGGAGATCAATCTAGAAGATGCAGATCCAGGCACTATTAGAATAGACTGCTCAGGAGCATACATTGCCAACGATTACTTATTACGAAGGTCCGATGAAATTACGTCAAGTTCCGAATCTAACTCAGTTTCCGACTCAAGCTCACCTATTCCAACCTCCGAGTCAAGCTCGGAGTCGGAAGATGAAACTAGGGAAGACGATGACAAGTTGGAGAATGGTAACGCATCTACTGATAGTAAGGTTGAAAGTCAATCCACTCATAATGATATCGTCAAAAATATAAGCAAAATTTCCCTTTCATCTGAAATTGATACCTTCGATGAGGAGGATGATGATACTCTTCTTGATTTTACCAAAAACATAACCTTGCCAAAGCATAATTCTGAAATCGTCCATATTTCAGTTGATATAGGAGGAACCTTGACCAAATTGGTTTACTTCACAAAGAGTAAAAACAAAACCAACGAACAGAGAGGTGGTAGATTGCATTTCAAAGACTTTCAAACGGAAAACTTCCATCTGGAGGCTCTCCTGTTCATGGTTAAATTGGTCCAAAAATCAATTCAAAATAATAAGGTTCAACCCCAATTACACATTCCAATCACTTACATCATAGCAACAGGTGGTGGAGCACATAAGTTTTACCAATTAATGACAAAGTCGTTCAAAAAGCACAAATTGCCTATGAAAATCATAGCTAAAGACGAAATGGCATGTCTTATTAAAGGTTTAGATTGGCTAATTACAAAAATACCTAATGAAATATTCACTTTTGATCTTGTGCATGAGCAGACTAGATCAATGACCCAATCACCTAGTGAGTCTGAGATTTACCCTTACTTACTAGTTAACATTGGAAGTGGTGTATCAATGATAAAGGTCACCGGACCTGGACCTCTTGGATTTGAGAGAATTGGCGGTTCGTCTCTTGGAGGTGGGACTTTATGGGGACTTTTATCTTTGCTCACAGATGCTCAAGATTACAATGAAATGTTAGAGATGGCTCTGCGTGGAAATAATGATAATATAGATTTACTCGTCGGTGACATTTATGGCACAAGTTATAATAAAATCGGACTCAAGTCAAATCATATTGCCCTGTCGTTTGCCAAAGTGTTCAAGAAACTAAGATTTAACAATCAGATTACTCAATTAACTCCATTGGAGAAATTGCAACAGTTCAAACAAGAAGATATCGCTCGCTCACTCCTTTATCTGATTTCAAACAATATTGGGCAGATTGCGTACTTGCAAGCCGTGAGGCACAACCTAAAGAGAATCTACTTTGGAGGAAGTTATATATCTGGGCATAAACAAACCATACACACATTGAGTTATGCAGTTAATTTCTGGTCCCAAGGAGGAATGAATTCTTATTTCCTTAGGCATGAAGGATATTTAGGTAGTGTTGGAGCATTCATGATGGGTCCAAACACCACGCAAAGTAGTTAATGTTAATGATTATTTATTTATTTATAGTTGAATTTAGCAGAGGGAGTGACGATTGTAGAAGGAGAGGACATAGTGATGTGAGGGTATAGTGACGAGATGGAATAGATTGGGGACCTGAACCGACACAATGGCTTTGAAATATAATATTAAACTAAACGAGAAGTGAGAGAGGTTAGGAAGGTATGTAAGTCTCCCGTTGATACTGGAGAGATACCTGTAGTTTAATCCAAGTCTTAGTTAAGACTTTACATAATAGGACCATCTAATAGCCATATCGTTGCATTTGAAATTATGAAATTATGTACCAATAAGGTTGGTATTTTGCAGCCATTATTTACATGCATGCCACAGGATGCGAGATGAATTAGCAAGGTTAGAGGAAGGCGATGGACTTAGATCTCTACTAGTAGATGGACGTAGATCTCTACTAGTAGAGTGTGAAGTTCTTATCTGAAAAGATTATATCTTTGGTATTGCTGAAACGTGTACTGCAAATAAAGTACTGGTGTCAGTTAGCTAAGCAACACCGTTTCCTATCCTACACTTGCTTCTTCATTCAACATTGACCCAGACTTCCTAGCACTAATTCTTTCTCGAATCCTTCTAGGAGGTCCTCTTGATATCGTCCACTGTGCTTCATCTTCCTCCACATTTCCGTGTCGCATCCTAAAAAAGGCAAAAGTCTTCTAGCGAGGTTCTTCCCCAGTAATGAACCAAGTACAACTTCCATCTGCATTACTGATTAACGTAGCTGATCATCTCTGATGCCCATAGTAACATCGAAAAAACCTTTAAATTGCTTTGTAGCCCATCTCAGCAGCTCGCATACATACACTATCTACTGAATAGAGGTTGCATCCTCTCAATGTAACGTTACAATACATTAATATTTAGCGAGGAAACCAAAAGTTCTCACTAGAATTTGCCTGTCACCCTCTCCACGCTCCCCTCTCGTCCTAAATGTCTGTCCAAATTCCATGAATTGGTTTTCGAATTTTTTTACCAGGCAGTAAATAACATCAAAGCTAATTGTGTAATAGATATAGACACGTTTCATTGCTTCATTTGGTCAAATATACCGCCTTCGTATACACAACCTTTCATCATTTTCAATTCGTCATTTGACTATTTTCATATATGAACTGAGGCAAGTCGCCCGAAGTATAATAAAAACGTTTTAATTCGATATGGCTGATATAGATTCTGGCAATTACATCACGACCAGAGAACGCCAACACCAACCCAAATACTACCAACAAGATACGCAGGTACTTCAGGACAAAAGATTATTCAAGGGATCACCTACATCAAACAATTCTCCGTTGTTTTACAGCTCCGTTCAACAACCACTTATATTCAACTCTGAATGGGTAGATTCTCCAAGTTCTTCAAGAAACAATAATCTCCACATCCATTCCAATATGCAAATCGACAAGACACCGTCCAAGTCAAAGGTCAATTCATATTCGTACATGACCCCTCCAAACGAACAAAAGTTACAAGATCGAATGAACTTCCACTTACAATTACAAGAAGAGGTAACAGGTACACCGAGGAAGAAGAACATGGTATCGAATTGGGAGATCTTCTGGGCAATGTTGAATGATTTAACAGGGAAAGATAAGTTGGCTAAAGTAGGTCAATATACTTTAAGATTATTACTTTTACATGCTGGCAAAACAGAGAAGTATCTTAGTGATCTGCTGTTGAACATCGATATTATCAACTTAAGGTATAATAATAAGGAGAAACAGCTCTACTTGATCCGAAATTTTATCAAACATCCAGCAAACTTCTTTCGGGTGGTCATAATATTACTATGTTATCACTTCCAGAAGAAATTGCTGGGAATGGCTTTGAATTTGTCAATTTACAGACAATTCTTGAGGTTTGGCCGATCTCCATTCAGATTCAGAGATGTCATAATTAAAATAAGGCAAAACGTAACCTTGAAGAATGGCCAGTTACAAATATCAAACGCCAACTTGTTCAACAGAGCAACTTTGTCACAAGTATTTGCCTTTTACTATTCAATCTTCGACGAATCTCTACTTTTATTCAAGATTGGATTTTATAGCTCTAAATGGACTTCCTTCAGAACAATTGTTGGAAGACATGAATCGCTAGCATGGTACTACGACACTTGGCTCAACTTATACAATGCATATGAGAAACTGCAGACATTGGCCCAGCAAGAGGTTGATATTAAAATACTGATTGAAGTGAAGAATAAAGCACGCATATTGTCTAAACAAATCTTGGGTGTACATATGGATGGTCCATTACCAACTGCTAGAGTTTCTGTTGAAGACTCTATTAAATTGCAAGATATTCAATTTAGAAAGACTAATTCATACCTTGATATCTACAAGAATATATCCGACCTTATCTTTAATAGTTACACTGTCTTCAACTTGCCCTTGCCGTTTGAAACGCTCCAAATTTGGATGGGAATCAGTGCATCTGTCTTGAATTCAACAAAGGTGTACCGTGAGACCAAGAAGAAATTGGAGGAGAAATAGAGAGAAATATGGCTGGAAATGATGGTTTTAGATTAATAAAAGAGCGATGAGTGGGAGCAGGCTAATAATGAACGATAAGTACCTCGTTCTTGTCGAGTGAACCTCAAAGCGTAATGAACAATTAATGATTCAAATAATGTGTGTACCTTAGATTAGAGTGAGCAAAGATTTCGACAAGGGTGGGATTTGTCACTAAACAAGCGATGGCCCTAGAAGTTGAAGATATAGAATAAAATGAAGGCAAGAACTTTAAGAGTTCTAAGTACAATTAAAAAACGTATATTAGCAAAGTGCTATATCAAATAAAGAACAACTCAAATGTTGATTATCTCGTCTAACGTTATATCAGGATCAACTTTCCCTGCGTGTTTCCAGAATTTGGACAAATGTCTTGTGCCTGAATCACAAGCTATCACAACTATGTTTTTGTCTTTCCCATATTTCAACGCAGTTTTAACTGCTGCAACACAGTTGATGGCACTGCTTGAACCCCAGAAAAAGCCATCGTTGATCAGTAAGAACTTGGCCATACGTAATGCTTCCTCATCTGTTACTCTAATGGCCTCGTCAATGTTGACTTCAGCCTTTTTGAAATTGGCAGTGAGTCTATTAAGACCAATTCCTTCAACAAGTGTATCAACTTGGTGTCGTCTTCTTGTTCCTTCTTTTTCAACTTGATCGTACATTACACCAAAATTGACTCTGTTGGCTAAACCAGAACCCTGTGGATCTGCTAAAATAACCCTCGTCTCAGGCAGCTTTTCCTTTAAGTATTTGGATACTCCAGCAATCGTACCTCCGGTACCTGAGCCTGCAATGAAAAAATTAATATCATCAGCTCCCATCTGTTTGTAGATCTCTGGTCCTGTAGTCTTATAGTGAATCTGCCAGTTATATTCGTTTTCGAATTGGTCTGCAAAGACAGCATTCAGAGTATTGGTAGAATCATTATTCATGGCATCGCATTTCCCCTTTGCTATGTTGGTATACTGATTTGGATCAACTATCGAAGCTGGAGGAACAGGATCTATTATGGCACCGTACAGTTGTAATAACTGCATCTTTTCATCTGAAGTGTCATTCGGAAGACAAATATGAGCTCTGTATCCCATTGCATTTGCCAACATGGCAAGGGATATTCCGGTTGAGCCTGACGTACCTTCGAATATAATATCGTTATTGTATGGCTTCAAGTGTCCCAAACGTTCATTTTCTTTGATGATTGCAAGGGCCACTCTATCCTTTGCGCTTCCACCAGGGTTATTGAGTTCAAGCTTGGCATAGATCTTGCAGCCCGTGAAACGAGACAAGGATGTGATCTCAACCAAGTCGGTGTTTCCTATAAGCGATTGAATGCCTCGAGACTTGGGCAGTAATGTGGTGAGCTTTGGGTGTGCATTATCATCGTCTTCCTTCACGTATTGATCGTATAATTCCTTCGTGAGGAATATTATTGAGACTATCGATACTGCCGACTGTAGGACAGTTCCCCAGGATACGGGTTGCATTGGTGGTCAGAGATGGAGTACATGAGATGGTGGTCAGACGATCGAGATGTCATTTCGATATTGAGGGTGTAAGTTCGAGACCCGCGAATGATGACTAAGCTTTTGACTTGATGAGTCGGTGAACAAGTAGAGGCAGAGAGAGTAAGTCAAAGAGAAAGAGAGAGGATGAGGATGAGTAAGGAAGTGATAAGGGGCAGAGATTGACGAAGATGCAAATGCTATACATGTGAGGGGAGGGAACTCGACAATGAGAAATTGTTGCTTTGCGTCTAAAATGCCTTGGAAGACAGATAGATAAAATAGATTAGACTTTGGTCAAATTATCACCTGCTCTTGGCATGTCATAGTTGATGCTTCTACGTAGTTTAATACTTTAAGGAGGAACTGAGTATTTCACGGGGTCCGTTGACAGCTTATGGAGTAGCTTAATAGCCCTCGAAGATACATTGTTTGATTGTATGGCTGAGACATGTTTGATTTGAACAAGCGAAGATTGAAAGCATAATCCGCTAGTGTCAAGAGTTTGACGTGGTGGCTGAAAAAGGGCTTGCTGCAAGTGTGGAGATAATTCGTTATCTCATCTCTATTTGGAAAGTCGGAGATTGCGAATGCGTATTTATTGGTCTTGGATGTTATGCTGTGTGTTTGTCTATTTTGGGTGTTTGTCAAATTGGGTGTTTGTCAAATTGGGTGTTTGTTATGTTGGGGTCATTATCTTAGGTTTTTGTTATCTTGGCTAGAGTACTATTACCACATTCATAGGATTTTAGGTTTTTGTATTAGCTTAAAGTATTATATTGAGAATACAACAGAGACAACAGAGGAACATTGTCCAATGCAGATAAGATGATCCTATTCCAGCAATATAACGTGTGTTGCTGTGAAATCAGTGCTTGAACTCAACTTCATCAAAGCCATGGATATTCACCCACCATCACCACTACCTCCACCGCCTCCACCATTGCCACCACCACTACCTCCACCGCCTCCACCATTGCCACCACCACTACCTCCACCGCCTCCACCATTGCCACCACCACTACCTCCACCGCCTCCACCATTGCCACCACCACTACCTCCACCGCCTCCACCATTGCCACCACCACTACCTCCACCGCCTCCACCATTGCCTCCACCCAGTCTATTAATACTCAGGGTTCAGTGCTCAGAGAAAGGTTTTGGTTTTGTGCTTGCAGTGTGCGTCGCCCTGCATGAGTCTAGGAGACTCTTGAAAAGGCTTGACATGGGTTCCCATTTGGCCTTGGTACAGAGCTCAACGGGCGCAATAAGGACATAATAAGCACCGGCACAGCACTTTTCTGCAAGTACAGCATCGTGTTCTTGCGGACGGGACTACAGTGTTCATTGCACTGTACGCAATTGGACACCGGATTACGGCTGCATGCAAAAGTCCGAGACCGTTTCTGGGGTACGGAGCTACGAAAGGTGGTAGAAATGTGAAGTGGGTGTTGGTTGTTAGGGAGTAGGTGGTGAGTCTGATAGGCGAAGAGGTGGCGAAGAGGTGGCGAAGTGGTGGCGAAGAGGTGGAGAAGAGGTGGAGAAGAAGTGGAGAAGAAGTGGAGAAGAGGTAGTACGCGGTTGGGTGGACGAGAGTGGTGGTGATTTGGAGTTCGCTGAGTGCATGCATATGGACTTGAAGGCAATTGCGTGGATGGTAATTTAGCAAAGAGAGACATGTCTTGGTGAATATTGGTAAGCCGGTATGGTCGAGTGTATTAATAATGTAGACAGGGAGGGGAGAAGACAATTATTAACGAGGAGGAACCAGGAAGGAGATACGAACCTAGTAAGAGATACGATCCTAGTAAGAGATACGATCCTAGTAAGAGATACGATCCTAGTAAGAGATACGATCCTAGTAAGAGATACGATCCTAGTAAGAGATACGATCCTAGTAAGAGATACGATCCTAGTAAGAGATACGAACCTAGTAAGAGATACGAACCTGGGAAGAGATAGGAACCATGTGAATAGATAGGCAGCAGTACATGCCTGAGTAGAATGGGAAGCAAGAGGCCAAAACACTCCATCGTCGATGCTCCGTTTGCAACCGCAAACATTGAAGTGCCACTAACTGAAATTTCTTAGTTCTATTGTTCATAGCTACTTGATTTAATGGAGCAATCGGGGAATTTTCTCGCTTCAGACCAAGATGTAATTGCTCGCCATTGCTCGCCATGCTCACCATTGCTCATCATTGAGATAACTCTCTGTAGTACCCACTCTGTCACCGCTGTTCCCGGCTCTGCCTGCTTGGTTTTTGCACCTCCCACTCCACCACCTACCCCACTTTTGCTGTTGACCCGTCTTATCCATTCGCTTTCCGATTCGTTCCTACAATACCTCAACACCTCCACTGTAACCATCGCCGACGGCGACCCCATTGACTGGCCACCAAGAACACTCCCTCCTCTTCATCCTGGTACCAGCAGGAGCTCAGTGTCCCCAGCCAGTGTCGTTTCGTGTGAAAAATGGAGTACAATTTATACACCACAAAAATTTCATATACTTTCTGAAATTCAAATCCAAATTTTTAAATAATAACCCTCCACTCTCTTTCCAATCTTGATATCTTCCACTTCCACGGGCCTCTGTTTGATTGATCAAGAATGGCGAAGAAAGAAGACTCGAGTTCTGGTCTAGCTGGCTCCCAATCCAACGGCCACTCACAGGGCAATGGTATTGCTACCCCTCCGCCAGTAACGAAGAAGAATGGAAAGGCCCCAGATAAACCAAAGGCCTTCACGATCAAGTATAAAAGACCAAGAGGTTCAAGGGCTTGCACCGTTTGTCGCTCGCGGAAAGTCCGTTGTGACGCTGAAATCCACATCCCTTGCACAAATTGTATCACCTTTGGCTGTGAATGTATCTTGCCTGAAGCAAAGAAGAGAGGCAATGGTACTGCGGAACCGAAACTGAAAAGAGTCAAAATCAACAAAGAAGAAGGTGATATCGCAAATCATGATATAGTGGACGATGGCTCCTCTCCTGAAAACTCATTCACTAATCACTCTTCTAAACTCACTTCCGTTAAATCACAGTCATCAAGGAGCATCCAATCCTCATCTCATTCTAAAACTCATGATAATAACTCGCTGTCGGCAAACGAACCTATACTAAATATTTCCCAAGTCAGCTTACCCCCATCACTTACTTCCAACTATAAGACTCGTCCTACCATCCATAAACGTGAAATACTGAAGCTGAAGTTAAAGACCCCCTCCCTCACCTTCTTAGGCTCCCTGTCAATCGGAGTCGTTGCCCAAGAAGTCGGTGAAAACCATGTCACATTAACTGAGGATATGTTCGAAATGAGAGATGATGCTTTAGACTCCGTTGAATTGGAAATCTTGAAACTACGTGGATGTTTCTTATTACCATCTCGCGATCTTTGCCTTGATTTGATCGAATCATACTTTGAGCATGTACATCCATTAATGCCTGTAATCAATCGTACCGAATTTATGTCAAAGGTTAATGATCCAGATGATAATCCATCGTTAATGCTAATGCAGTCGGTTTTACTTAGTGGTTGTCGTGTCTCACGCAACCCACTTTTATATGATCTGCTGGGACTGAAGAATTTGGCATCTATGACCTTCTTCGGTCGTGCTAAGGCTTTATATGAAGCAAACTACGAGAGCGATCCTGTATCCCTTATCCAAACGCTTATTTTGATTGGTTCGTTTTGGGAGGGCCCTGAAGATGTGACTAAGAATCTGTACTATTGGACGAAAGTGGCAATTGCTTTAGCACAAGGGTTTGGATTTCAACGAGATATCAGTGGTCTGGAAAAGCGGACCACTTTGGAAAAGAAGATATGGAGACGTATATGGTGGTGTCTATTCGAAAAAGATAGAAATGTTGCAATTGCATTTGGCCGTCCTGCTGTTATCGACTTGAACGATTGCGACGTGCCAATGTTATCCATTGATGATTTTGATGAAAATGACTCTGAAATGGGTATTGTTTCTCCTTATCATGTAGACTCCACACAAGCGCTTTATTTTATTCATTTGGTTAAGTTAGCAGAGATCACAGGTATAATCATCAAACACCAATACCTGGTAAAATCAGAGCAATTGAAAATGAAAAGTAAATTCCTGATTATACAACATTGCGATATGCTAATGGGAATCTGGTTCACAAATTTGCCTTCTCAATTGGTATTTTCAGTTGGAAATGCTTCGAACCAAAACTTCTACTGTTGTTTGCTTAATGCTCAGTACTATAATCGACTTTATCTTATTCACAGATCGAATTTAATCCGAATGGCTAAGTCAAGTTCTACAAACCCAAACAATTATAAGTATCCATCATGGGGAATTTCATTCCAAGCTGCAAGGATGATATCAATGGTTTCAAAGATCTTATTGGAGAGAGATCAGCTTCAATACTGTCCTGTAATTTTCGTTTACATTTTATTCAGCGCCATGATGATGTTAATTTACCATGTTGATTCATCCAGTGAGGTTGTCGCTGTTACAGCAAAGGATTCCCTTTTTGTTTCTCGTGTAGTATTGAAGCAATTAGCGCAAAATTACCCAATTGCTGGGGTGCTAAACAAATTGTTTGATAAATACGCTGATGATCGTATAAAGAGGGCAAAGGTAATTGACAGGGGTAGCAAAATTGCCGAATTGCAAGAATTAAGTGCCAATAGGAAAGCTGTCAGTGATAGCGAACGGATGAAACAGTACAGCGACCCTTCAAACAAAGGCTTTGATGCAAGTAGAGTTTACAAAGAACCTCCAAGCAAAGCTTATAGTACACTTAGTCTGAAGAATCAATTATCACCTTCATCGAATGTTTCAGGAGTTTCTCCTGGTGGAGGGGTTTACCCACAAGATATGCTGAAATTTGGGCATGACCAAATGGGCAAGAATCAGCTGCAGATTGACTCGAACAGCAATATTATTCAACAACAAAGCACAAATGAGCCTCAACACCAACATCAGCAACCACGTCTTGCTCAGCCTCCGTCCACTACTCGGCTAGAGGACCTTGTCCACCAAGTCAAGAGAAGAGGAGACGTTGGTGAGAAAGACAATGACACCTCGCCAGCCCTGACGCTATCATTCCCTGAAGTTTCCTTAGTTACAGACAACTTGCCTAACCACCAAAACTTTTTTGAAAACTTCGAGCCAACTCAATTGTTCCCTGAGGTACGGGATAGCTTGCCACCAACAAGGTCACAATCTCCGCAATTGGGGGATATGGTTGGAAGTAATATTTACTCACATGAAGATACTGACTATCCAGTGGCTACTCCAGGAGGAACTTTGAGTACGAACTTTGTGGACAGCTCTTTTGTAAATATGAATTTGCAGTCTACGTTAGAGAACAACTATCTTCTGGAGGATTTTGGATCATTGTTTAACATGCAGAATTGATTATTGAAAGGTTTTTTATGGATAAGCTCTGATACTAGTACCTCAACAAGACAGGATTTGAAACTTCACTGTCTATCTATTCATGCATAAGCGAATGGCATGGATTACTTAAACTTCAGTCTTCACTTTATGTCTTTATTTACTTGCTATGAGCTTGTGGTTGGGAATTCAACATTCAACTAGCGTTCACCAGTGCCATGACTTCACTGCTCCAATAATATTTGCCTCGTCATTTGCCAATATGTCGTAAATATTACAATTTTACAGTTACATGTAGGTTGTTTAAGTTCATTAAATGAAATTTTTAGAATCTCGATATACATGCGATTAGGACGCTTTACGATATTCTGTAAACGGCTGGTTTCAAGTTCAAGCTTTCACATGTCCAATGTATACATTCCTACCAAACAGGTTTCTTCTTTGTCTTTTTTGCTCTCTTTAAGTTTTCTATCATCTCTTCTCGTTTTAGTTTCTGGCTGTACCCTATAAAGTTCTGAACAATCGATTCATACATCTCGAAGTCAGTTTTTAAACTGTCCAAATGTTGGTTCCATACTCCAGACAAGGAGACTAGTGTGTCCATATTTCTCTGATACTGGGCCAATTTGGCATTGATCTGGGACTCGTCTGCTAGATCTTGAAGGTATTGTGTGGCTGAGTTGTTTAAGTTATCTGTTTCCATTTGCGAAAGAATATCAGCAGTAGTGAGCATTAAATGTGCCAATTCCTCTGGAGTGTATTTGCCAGGTGCAACAGTTGCTGCAGTAATGGAGTGAGTTACTTGGTTTTGAACAGTTTCCTTCTCTATTACTGGTACTGGTTTATTTTCCCATTCATCCAAATTTACTGGAATCCCCAATTGAACAAGCAATCTATGTCTTATTTTCAGTCTTGTCCAATTTGGAGGTTTTAAGTGGGGTACAGCTGAAAGCTCTTCAAATATTTCGATTGAACGGTTAGATAGTATATGTGTATCATTGCTTGTTTCCAGTTTTTCTTCAAGACTGAAGATTAGGTCCATTACTTTATTCACATTGCTATCTAGCTGTTGCTTATCAAGGAATATTCTTTCAGTAAAAGGAATGATACTGCGATGAAATGACTCCACGTTGGAATTATAGCCTAGAATAGCCGATGTATTGACTGGAGCATCTTCTTCTTGTTCAGTAAATGAAACGTCATCGAAAGAACCAAAATCATCGTCTGAATCTTCTCCATCTTCAATGTCAGTGCGTGCTTCTATTTCATCAGCAACAGGAATTGGATCTTCAATATTATTTTCACTGTTCACGTCACTAAGCTCTGATTGTCCATTGACGTCTGACAGTTCGGTATCATCCAACAAGTAGTTGAGTACTTCATTCTTATCAACTGTCTCTTCTTCTTCACCCACTTCCAACTCAACATCATACAAATTATCCATGTTGCCGTACGTTTCAATGATCTCGCCTGATATATCGTACGGTGACAACACGGTGTTCTTCTGAGGTGAAGTGATGGGTGTATTCATGCTCTAGCAAAGATTATTGGTGTATCAAGATCAAGAAAAGCTGGAGAGATTTCAAACAGTCGAAAAATAGTGAGCTGGACTTGTTTATGTAATCAGACTTTTGTCAATCTATGGCAATAGATAGAAAGAACAGGGTTCAAGTGATTGGCAGCAGTTATTCAGACGAACTTGATACTTCTGGGGTTCGGTCGTTGTAATTTTTCAAGTTTGAAGTTGAATTTTAGGCGGGCCCATACATTAGCAATTACATGAATCTCAAACAAGACTTTCAAGGCTTCAGAGGTTACCTTAGGTTTATGGAATGAAAGCATTCTTTTGGTTATGTGAATTTGTGGATTACTAAAGACTTTTCAAGTCTGTAAAGCAAGGCAATAATGATATTCACACATGGTAATTGGCATCAATACCTGGAACCCTAACATCTTCAACATACTGTATACTTTTGGCGTGTCTGCATATAATATAATAATCGTTGCATCGATAGATGTAATACAAGCTTAGTAGCAACACAACCAGTCCTTTTAGAGATGTTGGGTTCCAAACCTTGGTTCTGTTGATGGCAAGTTTCGTGATACTGGGAGTATTTGGACTCTTCTTCAGTATTTGGGCACGAATAGGCTTTCTCTTTTCAAGAATGGCTGCAAAATCGGCGTATGCCAGATAAGTAAGCAAGTGAAGAACTCAGCATGAGCATGCCCCAGTCAGTACAAGATGTACGATCGATGATAGAAACTTTCAAGCTTCACTCTTTCCTATTTCGTAATACTTGATGATTGGCTGGAGAATCTGCATTCTCAATCTCAGTAATTGAAGTTAGATAGGGCCTATTGAAATTTCGTTTGCGATGCCCACCTCGATTTTAATTGAGCTGACTCACTTCTTCATTCAATTACAACTCCATAGCTGTCCAAATGGAAGAAGCAGTGATAATATCAATAGGGAATCCAGGCGAGATCACTAGACACTCGGTGGGACACCTTATGTTGAACTACCTAACAAGGTTCTACTCCGCAAAAGAACTACGCAAGCAACGACTGTACTTATATACCAACTCCAGTGATAACTCCATTAAACTTGTTAAGTCGGGAGTTTTCATGAATGATTCATACAAAGCTTTTGCTACAGCCACAAAGGACTTGCGAGTAAGCTCAAGTACCCCGGTTTTCATCTTATATGATGACTTTGAGATTCCCTTAGGTCAAATTAGGCTCACCAAATTCAAGAAGAGTGAGTCTCACAATGGTATCAATAGCATCAAAACTGGGCTTGCTGGGGATGGTCCAAATGTCTTCAAGCTAGGTATTGGCATTGGGCCAAAACCGCAGCAAGCTCTGCGGGATACTATCAGTACCTGGGTATTGTCAAAACTTAGCCTGGATGAAAAGGTTACCTTGGAACTGACTGCACCAAGATTAGTGGCCTACATTAATGAGTTTCTAAGAAGAGAGGGAGAAATTGACTTTGGCAAGTTTAATCAGATGATGACGAAGCGAATTGGAAAGTCTATGGAATAGCGAGTACCTCGAGACAAGTCTAATGGAATGTATCTCAAACACCTCATCTACGTTAATCGTATTCATGTACAGTTAATGCGGCGTTCATTAATCTATAATTGCAATAATTCATTTACTTAAACTTTCTAGCATTCTATTACAAACCACCCCTCTACTCCAAATCCAGATCCGAATCACTACTTTCCCCACTATAGCTAGCGGTGGTATCACTTGTCGCGACATATTCGCCATCATCCTCTGCTCCAAGACCCATACCATTGATCCTACTGCGAGTAAAGTCGCTTCCATCATCGTCGTCCTCATAACGCGCATCAGCTATCGATAATTCAACATCCGACATAGTTTGCTTGGAGGGTTTCGATTGTCTTATGCCTCGCTCAACTGCCCGTTCTATGCTAAGTCTATGCTTGATGAAAAGCAACTTTGGGTAAATTGAACGTTCCCCAGTAGAGATCATATCTTTGAGCCTCAGTTCAGTTGGATCACTTAATATGTACCTAAAGTCTCTAAGCTTGTGACGAGGCCAAATAGTAACTGATCCACTAAATTTTTGCAACCAAAGATTCAGCCAGTCCAGTTCGAGGAAATGTGGAAGCAAGTCCAAGGACTTTATCATCGTGAGCCATTTACGAATCTCTAACTTGAAAAGTTGTTCCAATGCAGTAGCTACGAATCCTCCACGTAAGTACTCGTATGTTTGCTTGTGTGTCTTTGAGCTTGGGATTGCAACTGGTCTACCAACTGCTCCCTTAGGAGCATAGAAGAAAAGGGAAATGTGAGGGTTCACCTGTGCCACAATCGGGAATGTGACATTGTAATAAGTGTTAAGAGCATCAACAGGGATGTCTGTTCGGAGACTTCCGTCTCTCCACTTAGATCCAAGGGAGAAGGGAACAATATCATCTTCATTTTTGTCATTTTTCCCTTTCATCATAAGTACAACTGGATTTAAAATTCCTGGCACAGCTGACAGAGCCAACAAAGCTGACCAAATAATACAGTTCGGCGAAGTTATGTTATTGCACAAGATGACAGGAGAATGCGGGTCGGAAGGAACAGTCGAAACATTTAGTTTTCTTCCTGTTTTTTTGTATGATTCTTCAAATGTTAGAGATCCTCCAGTAAAGAAATTAGCCTTTCTTGCCCAACTAATTGCATCAAAACGAGCTCCAGTCTTCCACCAACGTGGCACCCATACATACCAGGGGTCTTCACAAGCGGTAATTTTACGAGCCAATTCAGGAACTAAGAGTTTCTTTAATTCTTCGTTGGTTCTGCAACATGTAAGTGCAGCAATTAGTGCACCACCAGAAGTGCCTGAAATAATAGAAGGTAATAAGTCATTGTCCAATAAACCTTTGACAAGGCCAAAGTGGGTGTACGCGAAACAAGCACCACCACTAAGGCACAAGGCAGATTTACCATAATTTTTCAGGACAATACGAAAGAACCGACGCTTGACGGACATCTCAACAAATTGAGAGTCTGTTATAGTATCAATACACTTTACCACCTCGTCAATATACTGAGTCAATAAGTCTTTCGTTCCAAAGTACCTATGAGAGTATAGCTGTTGATTTTCAATTCCGGCAAAATTCTTCTTCAAGCACCCTTGCAAGATGGTCAATAAATCATTATGGTTACCGGCTTTCCGAAGTGCACTTAGCTTTGTTGTAGTTAAACGAACAGTTTTGTAGTCGTAATACGAGAACTTGGGATTAGTAGACCATTTGTCTAAGGTCAAATACTTGTCGAGAGCGATAGCATTTTCAACCCATTCTTCGTAAGTTTTGGAGCTCCTTAGTTTATTCCTCAAGATTCGTCTTTCACCAACCCAAGTGAAGTAGTACTCTCCAAGAGCTACATAGAGTCTTACCATTGCATACCAAGAACATAGAATACTGATCCATATTAAAACAAAGAGCAAGATAGGCCAGCGTAGGATTGAATATGCAATAGATTGACGGAACTCGTCCCGCAAGTTCTTCGAGCTTGGATTAGGTTTGGCATTTTGAGTTGACTCCATAGCTTTTGTATTTGCTTTAGCAGCGTTGGCAAGGGCCTTGGTTCTTAACAGTCTGGAGCTTGATCTACGTTGCTTACCTACCGTCAAAGGATACCAGTCATTTCTAGAAGAGATCAAATCTGGTCTCTTCACAGGATGTAGGTAGGCACCATTGGAAGCGATATCAGTTGCTTTAAGTGCCTGTGCCTCTTCATGAGCTGGTGATTCGACAGTGGTGTTCGCTTCATCATTCTTTTCGTATTCTTCTTCCCATGCTAATGCCTTGGCAAACGCATTTATATGAGCTTCCTTAACGTAAGTATTCTCGTCCTCGAAGAGACTCATGAGCAAAACGTGTGGAGTAAGTGGTTGGTTAGATCAACAGTAACAATAAGAAGAAAGAAGAGGGGTGATCACTTTGGAATCTGCTTCAAAAAAAATCGAAGTTTGATCTCACGATGCAACTTCAAAAATGGAATAAATAGGCCCAACGAAACCAAAAAGGACTCAAATCGCTTATCAACTGCTTTGAAACTTAGTTTGAGACAATCCTGCCAGCTTCAACACACAAGAGCTCGAGTTCACTCCAAATCAACTGGTTAATTATATCAGTTGCACCTGAGTCGCTCCAAGAGATAAGATAGAGATCTATGGGGGTTGGAATGAACCTTCGTGTGGTCAAGCAGTAGTAAGCGATCCTTATTCGTGTGAAGGTGTATTGATTTACGATTTACGAGAGGCGTTGTGTCTTTGCTGGGTGGAACTTTTGGTTGGATGGAACTTGGTCTTCGTTATGGGAGGTTAGGACGTACTATTGTCCTTTCAGAAGAGTGAATATGAATAGACACATGGAATTTATTGTAAAGCATTCGATCTCGGTATGAATCCTTACATGTACTAATTTCAGTTATTCCTCCAGATTACTTGGTAAACCCAACAAGACCTCTCACACTCAACTGACATGCATAACTGTTAATTACTCTAACTACTTGAAGTTCTGGCTGCGTTGAGATGGTTGCAAAATATTTGACAGCAAAAAACTAGTGGGTGTAGAACACATTGTAAGCGAGAATAAGCTAGTCTTAACATAAGCCAAGAACGATTAGTCTTGGAAACGCACCCATATGAATCTCCAGGTGCTCGAACATTGTCAAGATGTGGGAACGAACTACTAATTAATATATCACACCTCCGCATATGTACAGAGGTGAAGCACTCTTTAACAAGACCATCGTTACCATTATTCGCTTTCACAACCGACACCCACAGAATCCTTCACCAAGCATACTCGAAATCAATTCCACCCCTGGCACAACAACCTCTTCCATCGCTCGTAGATGCCTTCAACCACATCTCTGCCTTTGTAGTACCTCCTCCTGTATACTGTCCTAGCACGTTTTTCCAATTCGACTTCAAATTTCACAGTTTCGAAGGCTCTTCTTGTCAACCCTGATCTACAGCCATGAGCGATATTCTATTAGACATTGAGGGCACAGTGTGTCCAATCTCCTTTGTTAAGGACTCCTTATTTCCTTACTTTCTTGCACAGCTTCCACTGGTGTTGGCTGAGCAAAAGTTTCCCTTGGAAACGAACGAAGATCCAATCACTCAGTTCTTGAAGAAATTACCTGACAATGTCAATACCGATGCTGCATCGGTACAATCGTACTTCGAGGACCTTGTCAGAAGAGATGTGAAAGACCCAGTTCTCAAGTCCCTTCAAGGATACATCTGGAAACGTGGCTATGCTCTTGGTGAATTGAAAGCTCCTGTTTATCCTGATGCGATCAAGTACATCAAAGAGTACAAAGGAAGGGTGTATATTTACTCTTCTGGCAGTGTTCAGGCTCAGATCCTCCTTTTTGGACATGTGGAAGATGTCAATGGTGAGCTGGTGAACTTAAATACATACTTGTCTGGATACTTTGACATTACAACCTCAGGATTCAAGTATGAAGTAGCCTCATACGAGCTGATTCTTAAGGAAATTGGTCGGGAGGGCAAAGATGTGTTGTTTTTAAGTGACAATGTAGCTGAAGTAAAAGCTGCTATAGAAGCAGGGTTGCATAGTTATCTTGTGGAAAGGCCTGGCAATCTGCCTCTTACAGCTGCAAACAGAGAGCTGTATAGAGTAATCAAGTCGTTCGAAGAGTTATAAGACAGCGATATGATAGCATAATTTTAGTCTGCTGTGATTATTCAAAGGACCTGAAAGGCTGACTTGAGGTATAAGCGAATAATAGTCCTATAGACTGCCCGAAGACGTCCAACTAAGGGGGTTTTCATTGACACTAACAGGAGAATAATTCTTCGAATTTCGGACTTTCACGACACATGGCACTGATGCTTGATCAATTGCTTAGCTAAGATCTTGTGTCGCTGCCAGCATGTTCAATTGTTTATACAAATCATGTATCTGCATAAAAACATCTCACGACAATTGAACATAAACGTAATGATAAATGTAGTTCAAACCTGATGTGCACTAGTGGCTGTGTCCGGAAACGAACCTTGAACGACTACAATAAAAAGGGCAATATTAAGGATGATGGTGAATTCAAAGCTCACCATTCAAATTTGATGAGCATACCTACTGGTGTAACTTAACAGTGATAACAATTTGCATCCATTTCAACTATTAATCATCTGGCATTCTCCATCTAATGGCATCAACTCGTGTTCAACGCAGTTTTCTGTTTCAATACGTTATCATTTCGTTAAGTCAAGGCCTGATCAAGCTGTATACACGATATCCTGAATGTCAGGATGTATGCCAATCTTATCTAACTGCTCTAATAAGATAAACTACTGAATAGATTTCACGTTTATATGTACGCTCCTTCACTGACAGTACTCTTGGGTCTTTGTCTGCTTGTTTGTTTATTGTGAATAACTATTGAGGTACAATTCTTAATCATTAATTATTAATTATTAATTAAAACCAGACCGAATTAGGACTTTTGCAGCAATGCAATCGTGGTATAGAAATAATTTATCCGTTCGTATGTAATTTTCAGTTCTAATTGAGTTAGTTTTTCGATTTCAACATGTTTGTAATGGATACCTCTCTACACCGTAAGAGA
Organism: Kodamaea suecica; assembly: GCA_030558315.1. Taxonomy (NCBI): domain Eukaryota; kingdom Fungi; phylum Ascomycota; class Pichiomycetes; order Serinales; family Debaryomycetaceae; genus Kodamaea; species Kodamaea suecica. Next base: position 23,808 of record JAJMSH010000083.1, on the reverse strand, counting down.
ATGTTCATGTAGTGTAGTTCAGTGCTTTTCGTGTCTTCCCATCTAATGGGAGCTGGCGACTTGGTTCCACTAATCTATCATCGATCTTCAAACAAGGGCTTTCGATTTTTCGTAGTATAAGCATGAAGCCCTTCTCTAATCAGAAAGGGTCCGCCAATCCAGTACTGGAAGAATTCAACTGTTTCTCGTTGGGCTAGATACATATGAATAAGCGCCATATAGCATGACAGTATTTGTTTAAGGAGGTATCACGGCAGTTACATCTTTTTACAAGGTACGCTAAGAGTGATACAGAGATCCTTCTAAGGAAGTCTGCTCCTTTATCTCGAATGCCATTGGCAAGCATTCAGTGGGTTACGAAAAGGTTTAAAACCCTCAGTTTCAAACTTCAGACAACACCCTACGTTCACCAAATGACATAATATACATTATTCTTTTCTGACTGTTTCTCAACTTCTTGTCTCGTGCACCTCTCTCTATCTTACATATCTCTAAACAAAATATCTGCTGCAACCTCTTCATTCTTGTCACACGCCAAATATACCTGTATAACCATCTCACGTTCGAAGCCCAACTCGCACAATCTAGCAATCGCCACTTCATCCTCTTCGGATAAAGGAATTGTTATTTGACCTTGACCTTGACCTTCTTCTTCAGCTTCAATTTCATAACCAGCATCATCACCATTCAAGAATGTTCTAATAAATGCTTCTGGATCCTGTTGGATCAAAGTTGCAATCTGTGGGTTTGATTGAGCTAATTCTTCCAACAACGGCTGGATTAATTCAGGGTTTGCACTTAATGCTGAGCGCAACAAATTCATTTGTTCGTCAGCTTGCGGATCATTCCCTTCAGCATCAACACCTTCGGTTGCAGAATCTGCAGCTGCAGCAGCTGCTGCCTGTTCGAACAAATTCTCTCCCGCATGTTCCTCAGTATCGTCCTCATCATCGTCGTCTTCATCATCTTGCATTTGGACGTCAGCCAGGTCGGTCAGCTCAACTCTCGCTTGAGGAGCTTGAGCCACATGTTGTGGGCGTTGTAATGATTCTGGTATACCAGTCAACAAGTATTCTACGGCACGATGTGGGTTATTGAATGCAGCTCTAAGCGCAGCCTCAACCTGAGATCTTTCATAGCCCATTTCCATGATATTTTGAATACTGGCTTCTCTTTCAGAACCTTGGGAGAAAGCAGAATTTGGTTCGTTGTCGGTACCTGAAGCATTCTCAGTGGAAGTTGCAACAGTTGCTTCATTAGATGTGGAAGATGCAGCAGGTTCAAAAGTTTCAGTAGAAGCGCTTTCGACTGGTTTTTCGACTGATGCAGCAGGAGTTGGAGCAGGGGTGACTAGCTTTGCTTTTGATATCATAAAAATAATCGCATCACCTTCCTTGACCTTGTAGGATTCCAACGACTTATCATCTACCAATACCTTTCCTGAATAGACAAGCTTCAATTGCGATGCTTCACAATTGGTTTCGACTGCCAATTTTTCCTTAACAGATAATACCTTGAAGTGTTAGTAATGCTGAAGGGGTTATCAAGTAGCACTTGGGCTGACTTGTGGATGTGTTTGATCCCAACGATGCAATGCAATTTGATGCCCATAGAGGTTACAACCAGTCCTCTAATTTCAACTACTTACTGAGTCGGTCAACCCAACGTCAATAGGGATCTTCTTCTTCTTGAAATCCTTGAATATCACTTGCATCTTGCTTGATCCTTGTGCTGGTGGAGATCGATGTGGCGATTTTTTTTGATTTTTGCCGATTCAGAAAAAGGTAGTGCGCTGAATTGGAGACACGAATATGAGATAGACAACGACTTTAACCCTAGGATGGGGGATGGTGCACCCTGGAACCCAAGGTTGAGGAAGAATTGCAGTGCTGAAGAGCAACTACTTCGCTAATGCTGGGAAAAACCAGAAAAGCTAGAGCCTCAGCCTGGACATTTGATCCAATTCAGGGGAAGTACCACTGGTGAACGATGAACCACTGGTGAACGATGAACCACTATGTTTGTCTTGAATAGGCTTTTGGTCGACTTCTTTGTTTTGGCAAACAAGGTGCGAACGGCAGCACGCAAGTCCGATGGTGGAAGATTAAGAGTCAGTTGTTGGTTTGTTTGGGGCAGACAGTGTGGTTGGCAGTGGGATCGTTGCGCACCTGCTGCGATTAGAGATACTGCTTCACATATTGCTTCACATATTGCTTCAATCACGATGATTGTAATTAGGAGCATTGAAATTGACTTCTCCCGTAGCTTCTCTCGACCATCCACAAACAATCTCCCCGACACTAACATACTTCCCACCACCATTCCCCAACGTCTTCCTGTCCTTCTTCGATTGCTGCAAATTTCTAATCATACGCACGCACCAACATAAATCGACTGAAAATTCCCGAAATCAGATCAGCTTGAGCCTCCCCCACCAGAACGATACGAGATAAGGCATGTCTAGAAGAAGTAGACCATCAGGTGTACGTGGTCCGAACTCAGCCTTAACTGAGTTCTTACGAAATGAAGGTATCACCGACGCGTTCCGGCGTAGGTTGGGGAACAACAGTACCCCTGACGCGTCAACTGAACCATCTGAAGCAGCATCTGAAAACGCTTCAGACACAACTGAACTCATCGTTGAGGATGAGGATATTATAGTTGTAAGAGGAACTAGAGGTTCAAGAAGAGGTGGTGTTCGTACGCTTTCAAGACGTTCAACAACTACTATGTCCACTGATGAGATAGAAATAAGGGCTGCTGGAAGAGCTAAAAGAAGAGCTGCAAGAAAGAAGGATACTGATGATGTAAGTGCCTCCGATAGTGGCGACGATGATGATTATAGGGATGATGACGATGATGATGATTTACGTGCTGACGGTTTCAAGAAATTTGGAGAGGAAGATACTTGTATTGACTGCTCGTCTCGCTTCAACCTTACTGTATACTCAAGGTACATTTCAGACAAGAGAGGTTACTTGTGTGAAGTTTGCAATGAAAAACTAAAGAAGAAAGAACAAGCTCTTAAGAGAACTCAGGTAAATGCACGTAAAAAGAGGAAGAAGGTGGCTCTGGCCTTACTTGATAAGTCATCTATTAAATTCCCTAAATTGCAGGATATTTGTATAAAAAGAATAACTGCAAGCATTGGAGATGTCGAAGTACTTGGAGATATCGGTGAGACCAACATGAACAAGATCTCGAAGATCTTGTGCAAAAATAGATCTCTCACTTCAGATACCGTGTCGCTATTCTTAAGACCTGATTTAAAGAGTTTAGCCTTATGGGATTGCCTGAATGTTGGTCTGGAATCATATGATAAAATTGCTGCATACTGTCCTAATGTTGAATCGCTTACTCTATTCATGTGCGGTCAATTCCACAACCTGAACTTACGCTACTTCAGCACCAACTTGCTTCATCTCAGAGAGTTAGCTTTAAATGGTGCATTCTTAATCAGTAATGATATGTGGCAAGAGTTCTTTGAAGCCGAATGTGCAAAAAACCTTACCTCTTTCGAATTGAGAAATACTCATCGTTTTAACAATGATACGTTGATATCACTTCTTGAAAATGTGGGTGCAAATTTGACTTCCCTCAAATTGTCCCTTCTAGATGCATTGGACTCATCTGCAGTTTATGACCTACTTCCACATTATTTGCTGCCTTCTAAGCTAACTCATCTAGAATTGTCTCATCCGCACAAAGAGGATCTTATTACAGATGACTTACTTGTCAATATACTAGCAACAACTGGTGAGTCTCTCGTTTCCTTGAATCTTGATGGCTGTACACGTTTGACAGACCGCTTCTTAATCGAAGGTTTGTCGCAGTTCTGCCCTAACTTAACTCACCTTTCGCTTAAACAGCTAGACAATTTAACCGATGAGGGCTTCGCTCGAGCGATGACTGAGTATTCGCTGGTAAATACTGGAGGTTTGATCAGCGTCGAACTCACAAAGTGCTCGGGATTATCAGACGATGCAGTGTATTCTCTATTGAGACATTCTCTGACTACTCTTGTTCAATTGAGTATAAACTCTCTTCGAACAATCTCAAAAGATTTCCTCATGCAGATATTCACTGAAGACTCGCATGCTTATAAGGAGTCTTTACGCGAAAAAGACACTGATGAAAAGTACTACCAATATGTCTCTCTACCATTGCTAACCACAGCTGATGTTGGGTTTGTGACGCACTTCGATGACGAAGTGCTAGCATTGCTTCAGAATGCTGCACCCAAGTTATCCATCGTGGAGGTATTTGGTGACAATAGGTGTACGTTCCGTGTGAAGCTTAGGAAAGACTTATTGGTCATTGGCCGACAAGAATTCTGAACTACAAGATCTATTTAATATGTGCATATCTTACTTCGATTGTGTGTCATACGTAAATTGTATCTGATTTGAAATCATGTACATTTTCCTATAACTTTTATATCGCAGTAGTTATGTTTCAATGAATTCAAGCGTACAATATTGCGGGACTCAGTGGGACCCACTTTTATTTGGTTGGATAGTTCACTGGTAAGCTTGCCTTTTCGACGTTCTTAAATGTTGGGAAAGGAGGAACAGCAAGCTGTGCACCATCCAACACGACCCATGCAGAGCCTGCAATTTTATTAGTTATATCAGGAGTTGCCTCCACCATTATTCCAGGGTGCGCAACATGCTTCGATGCCAATAGCATAAGGTCTTCTTCATTGCTTCCAGTTCCTCCTTTTGCTTGTTTTGCTCTTTCCATCTCTTGTATTATGTAGTTTTGGTTAGCGAGGCGTTTTATGGAACTAAAGTTTTCTGCTAACGAGTTAGATATGTCATTGTCCCTTGTCAAAAGTATGCTGTCGTCAAAATCGTAATTGGAAGCAGTAGTAAAATTTGCCAGCGCAATGTCATAACACAAATCAATTAAGGCATCGTATACCGACTTTGGAACTTGACTCTTTTGTTTAAAATGCTGTGTCACGGTATTAAAGTTAGAAAAACTCTGGCGTCCTTCATACTCAATGAAGAACTTCCAGAAGAGACCTGAACTCTTGAAGGAATCTAAATTAAAGTGATCGTTGTAGAATTGGCGAACTTTAATTGTATCCAGTTCGCTTGTCAAGTAAGCATTCAGGACAACTGCGACAGCTTCGTCGTTAATAAGTTTGACTAACACCAGGATTACAGTGTCATTTATCTCGTATGTTTGCAGCTCTGCCACTACGTTCTTTGGTACATTCAGTCGCTTTTGAGGTATCGTTCCAACATATTCACTTATAATGCGTCCTGTGACCTCCCTGAATTGAGACAGAGGCAATGCTCTCTGCCATAGCTGGCACAATTGTTTGAAGGTTTGAAGGTATTGTTTCTTTAAGTAAACTTTGCTACTAAATAGCTTCATCAAATCAAGTAAATACTCAACTGCATGATCAAATTGGCCGTACTTCATAAGTAACATGTGGAACTTGAATCTCAATGAGTTATCAGTCAAAGGCAATAACTTACCAGATTTCACGTAAATGTTCTTCGATAAAAGTAAGCTTTCTTCTGTTTGCAGAGAGTTTATAAAACTCACATACTTAAGCCATATTTTCAGGTTAAAACAATGTGGAACTAAACACCTTTCGAAAAGATTAACAACCAAGTTGAACTGAAAAGGTTTGGAATCAGAACTTTTATATTTGTTGATTTCATAATCTAAATATGCAAACCAATTTGATTCTTCTTTCTCCACTTTCGCTAAATCTTTTAGTGTGAATACTTGATGGAGTAAGGCAGACTCAAATGCCCATTTTGCATTCACTTCAGCTTGATTCTTTGTAAATATACCGTAAGAGTATTCGGTAATTATCTGGTTCTTCTCTTCAGTAGTTAACTCGGCATATGACTTCCTATACGTCGTCAAATATTTATCAAAGTCGGCTTTATCTATCACTTGTTCCACTGGAAAATTGCCTATTATTTCAGCGAATTGTTTATAGTATTGTGAATACTGGTATAAAGGGATGTGAATCAACTTTTTATAAAGATTCAAAAGCCTTGTTGATTTCAGGTCGATAGAAACCTCAAACTCTATTATCTTGTCCCATATTGGATGTGAGTTGAAATGGAGTCCATTCAATTTTATAGCTTCGGTGTAGACAATTCGTACAAACTCTACTTTGTCTGGGTTATTCAAAGGATCTTCTAGTTGAGAAACTAGTGCTGTTAAATAATCACTCCAGAGGTCTATCGAGTATGGGTGCTGTTTGACTGCATTTTCTAGGACCTTTATGGACTTTTCTATTCCATTCACCTTGAACTCCAATATCAGAAGTGCTTTCCAGTAATCTTCAAGATACGGGAAACGTGCCAATAGGTTATGAAATATTTGAAAAATAGCAGTTGCAACCTCAGGATTGGGAGCTTTAGGATTGTATTCTTTATCAAATACGTTCTGATGTGATTTAATCAAGGCATCCCACTTGGTTATGTCATTGAGGTCATCTGGGGTATTCTCCTTTGGTTTCGAAGGTAATTTCGAAGTTCGAGTCGCTGGAACAGCTTCCTCGATAATTGAGGAAGTTCCGGTAACGTCCAGGGGCAAGAGGCTTCCGCTTATAGTCATTTAATGGCTTGTGGTTGTTCCAATGGCATAGTGGAAACTGTATTGAGGTTTTTTAAAAAACATCGCACTAACGAGAGTCCCTATGCACGTGAGGCTTGCAACCTCTCCAACTTCTGCAGTCATGGAAAGCGACACCAAATGGAGGTGTATAAGGAAGAAGGACACTATTATGTTGCACAGCTTGTATAATAGTAGTCCCATTCAACCTAGGAGATTTTGATGCAGATGTGCCTACATTCTGTATGTCCAAGTTGTTTAAATGGCTCATGAGGCTGGAGATAGCCGTAACTATAACAAACTATATACAACCGTACATGTAATACAAATAACCACTTTTTGAATTACCACAATCACTGAATGCTGAAACTTCATTCTCTATGGCTGTAGAATAGGTTCAAATGACTGTCAAGTTAACCTTGGCTTGGTGAAAGAGCTTATTGGTACGACATTTGCCATATTGGGACATTTTGCGACATCTCGAACATCCATTTTGGGTTCAAAGAAGTTGGAGCGTAGGGGAAGGTGCAAGATCTTGTAGGATACAGCTCAAAGATGTCGAATGCTATCAAGCTAGAAGCTCCATATTCCATCCCAGCTGGTAATAATGGCAAATTGCTTTCCCTCTTGAAAGTTAAAACTATTAACCTGGCCCTAAGTACAATACCACTCTATAAGAGCATCGATGCCAGTCAAGCTATAAATGCAAATACAACAAGGTTGTTATCCCAAAAAGCTGCTTTAAACACAGAAGATTCGGTGGAAATAAACGAAAATTTGGGTCTTGTTGATAGTGAAAATGAATCACCGAAGAAATATGTTGGAATCGAATCATTGCAGGCTACAACCTTGAAAGATCAAGTTTCAACTGTGGTAATTCAGAACTTCCCCAACGTAAAGAGAATTGCAATTGAAAAGTTGCTAAACTTATTAGTCCAAAATCATGAACAAGAAGTGCCTTTTGCTTGGTCGTTCATAAACTTTGAGTTCATCGACCATAAGTTGATTTTTGTTAGGTTCAAATTTATTAAATCATTACAGCGGTTTCTCAGTTTATACCAGACTGGTATTGAAGAAGTCTTCGATAATAGTTCGATTAAAATAGTTGCTGATCCTGCCTGTGCTACTTATGTTTCTGATGATAAAATTGCTGAAGTAAAGAACAATTCGGACCTAAAAACGAAAATAAAGCAAATTCTTGCTAACAAGAATAACTTCGAAAAGGTTTCAATAACAGGCACTGAAGATTTGGACCAAGTTTTGAATTACTACAGCAAATACAAAGTTGACCAAAATGAGTTAATAGAGGTGCCAACACATATGAAAGAATCGATTATTAAAGACATCGTGAAGTTCCGGTCAAAAGTCTTGTTAATCGAAAGAGACAACCGTAAGAAAGAAATTGAATTCGAGAGAGTTAAAACAAAGGAACGGTTGAAGAAGATCTTTGAAGGTATCAAGGCAACAAGCGACAGTATGGTAATTGATTCCACTACAGAACCATCAATTCCTGAAGTAAATGAATATGAAGAGTTGAACGACGAAGAGTACAGCAAATATATCAAGAAAATAGAGTCAGACAAGGTAACAACTGAGTACGAGCAGAAATTGCATAAGATGAAGCAGTTAGAGGCTGAGCAGTCACATCAAATAGAAAACTTGAATAATTTGAAGAATTACGAACTTAACTTGATTGACAATAAGTTCAAGTATATCGAGGACATAAAAGTTGCAGCTTCGCATACTAAACTGGATAACAACCCTTTTTCTGCAATAGTCAAGTTATACCATTCCAATCATTCACACTACTTGCAAGTGAGGTCTCAGAAACGAGCTGCTGAAGAAATGAGTGATAAGCAAGATGAAGAGAACGAAGTACTTGAAGACACTAAGAAGAGAAATACTGGGGAGCACGCTATAACAGAGGGCATAGATGAAAAGGAAATGGATATCGATTCTGGACTTGTGGACGAAAAAAAATCGGACAATGCTCTGAATGTTATCATTTCGAACTTATCTTCAGAAAGCACTGCTGCGTTACAAGATAGGATAGTTGAGTTGATTGAAGAGTACTTGGGAATCAAAGATGAATTCCTAGTCAAGGTCATAAATGATAGTTTGACCACGAGAAATTTGGATGGAAAGGAAAACTTGGTCGATGAGTTGGTTGAAGTATTGGATGATGATGCTAAAATTTTAGTAGACGAGTTGTGGAAGTTTATCAAAGCACTATGAGGAGGCAAGACTTTGCTTTGACTGAGGAGTTTTTTAACGATATATCTATTTGGAATTAGGCAATCAAATACATATGCACATGATTGCTAAAGAATTAACGTGATTATTTACTGCAATTGTGGTAATTTAAAATAACATGCAAGTGTTGCTGGTATTTTGGAACCGGTCGAAGTACACGGAAGGCACTTAGCGATGTTTATAGTTTACCGTCTAGGTTCAAGTTTACAATTTCTAAAACAACGTAATTGATATTGAATAATATAACAGTGAAATGGTTCACAAAAAAGTATAGTGCTAGTCATAAAAAGTCCTACTAAGACTCCTATGAAGGTAAGGGTATAGTAAAGGTAAAGCAATATGTTGAATGAACAATGATGGTAAAATAACCTATGAGTGGTAACTCCTGTAAAAACGTCGAAAGTCATTTGAAATGACCTTCAACCAGCATCACATCATCTGAAAGCTCAATAATCTCGATTTATATTAATAAAGGCTGCATGAGTATATCAACAAACGAACAATCAGTTGCATTAGTTCGACAGGTTTAGAAACAACAAAGCAAGCAAACAAAGCGATTTCAAAATGCTATGTTGATCATCTATTCATTGACACTTCAAAGAATGACAGAAATAAAAAAAAACTTAAATTTGCAATCATAAAGGCGGCCAAGTGTAAGCAACATCAGGCTTTGCTATATTCCAAGCTGAGCTGATTTTGCTTAATTTCGGAGGCAATAGCTTCCACTTTAGTCTTTAATTGCATAGGTTTCCAGCCAATTTAAATGTAATACAAATTAACGGGTATAAATTCAAGTTATGAATACATTCAAAACAACGAATTCAAGAATTGAATACATATCAAGACAAAAACATGTAATTATCACAATGTACGTAATTAAAATGCACATTAATCAAAACATATTAACTGCCTAATGAGCCCATCCTAACGAATTAGTGGCTTGAACAGGGTCAGATATTTGAACCCCCCTTGGATTGCCAGGATTCTCGGGCGCTGTTGACCCATCAACATTGTTAATTCTGTTAAAAATTGTAGACAACCCAGATGAAGTCTGTACTGTTGATGTGTTTGATAACATACCTACATCTGACTCGGTATCTGAGGGTGGCAACTCGATTGAGTTTCTCTTCTTGTATCTCTTGAAAAGCAATACCATCAAAGACATGTACAAACCACATCCAGCAGCAGCCCCGATAGTAATACCAGCAATTCTACCACTGTCTTTCACTGATGGAGTTGGACTAGATGTATTATCGATAGATCCGTTATTGTTAACAGTACCCGACAGCGATGAAGAACTAGAAGACGAGCCTGAAGATGTGTCCAAACCAGTCAATGGAATTCTCGAGTCAATGTAAAGCGCCAACGAATGCTGTGCTGAGTCTGGGTTATTATAAATTTGAGAATTTGCGGTTTGAACTAACAAACCTAAGGCAGCAACCGAATCAGTTGGGAAGTAAACTTCGGCAACGGTAATTGTATAAGAAATACCAGAAGCAACGAATGGAATCAATCTTTTGACAGACACTTCATTATACTTGGAGGCCAGCGAGAATGGGTAAGTCAATACTTCAGGAAGATATTGGAAGATTTGTGCCGACAGAAGTGGGTTTGCAACCACGAATGGATAGTTCAATTCAGACTTGAAGCCAATATAAACTACAGAATAGTCGTCACCAGGACTGGCTGTAGATGCAGGTGTGATAGCTTTAGGAAGACCCGAAGTAGCCGAAGGAGTAGTAGATGCCGTGTTGATACCAGCAGAGGTAACACTTGCAGTTGTTTCAATGACCAATTGAGATGGTAGCCAATCAGAGTTAGTAGTTGTGGAAGGACCTGTAGATGTAGCTGGGGATGTACCCGTTTTACGATCTCCTGTAACACTTGGCGAGGTTACAGTGGTAACCGTCGCAGCTTCATCGGTAGTAGTTGCACCTGTTGCGGAGGTAGCAGCAGATGTGACAGCTGCGGACTCAGAGGCAGCAGTGGTAACCGCAGATCCAGGGGCGGTAGTAACCACAGATTCAGAAGAAGCAACGGATTTCGTAGCAATAGCTGAAACGGATGAAGCAGAAACAAGTGTTTGGGAATCAACATCTGAAACTAACGAAGCAGAAACTTGAGTTACAGATGAAGCAGCTGAAGCAGAAACTTGAGCTACAGATGAAGCAGCTGAAGCAGAAACTTGAGTTACAGATGAAGCAGCTGATGCAGAAACTTGAGTTACAGATGAAGCAGCTGATACAGAAACTTGAGTTACAGATGAAGCAGCTGATGCAGTTGAATCAACTACTGAGGATTCAGGTGCTGTTGAGACAGTAGCAGAAGTGTTAATACTACTTGGTACTGCGGCCGAAGCAGTGGTCGTTACAGAGGTAGGAGTACTCACTGAAGGTTCTGATACAATTGTAGAGCTCAAATCAGAAGTAGCAATTGTTGGAGCAGATGATGTGAGTGGTGGGATAACTGAAGAGTCAGTTGGTGTCACTGAAGGGGTCGATGACACGCTCGTAGGTGCAGTAGACACCTCACTTGGGACACTAGTCACAGGTGTGATAGTTGATTCAGTCGGAATCAGTGAAGAAATCAACGTAGACCCCGTTGGAGTTGTGAGTGGCAGCGAAGACGAAATAGTAGGAGGGACTGAACTCTCACTAGTAGGAGTAACCACAGTACTTGGGGTCGTTTGGGTAGAAGTTGGCACTGAAGTTGGAACTGAACTAGTCGGTGGGGTAGTGACAATTGAAGTTTGAGAACTAGATGGAGTTGAAACTTCAGTCGGAACAGTAGGAACTGCTGGTGTTGCTGAAGAAGTTATTGGGGTTGTTGTTGAACTAGTTGAATCAGTCGTGCCAACACTTGACTCAATAGAAGAGTCTGTTGGGGTTATCAAAGTAGTGGAGTCTGTTGATGCACTTGTGGCAACTGAACTTTCGCTAGAAGTTGGTGCAGTTGTAGTTGTAGTTGGAGGTTCAGAAACAGAAGATACTGTAGTTGAAGCAACTGGAGTAAATGAATCTACTGGAGTTGATGTAGCTGTAGTGGAGGCAGCTGGAGTCGAAGCGACAGGTGTGGAGGTAACTGGAGTTGGTACAACTGACACAAGTGGAGCTACCGTTCCAGATTCACTCGAAGCAACTGAAGTTGAAGCTTCTGGAGCAGTTGATGATTCTGGAGAAGGAGCTTCAACGCTATTAGATACAAGTGGACTTGAAGAAGCATCGCTTGGAACTATTATTGAATCAGTTGGAGTAACCAAGGTAGTACCTGGAGACGAAGTTACAGCAGTATTCGTGCTTACAGGAGCAGCAGAAGAAGCCGGCACTACTGTGCTTTCAGGAGTTGCCGAGGTGTCTGCAGCTGAAGCAGTGGTTGGAGTAGCGGTTGGTTCACTGCTTGGAGTACTTCCAACTAAGCTTGCAATGTAACTTGATAATGGATTTTCTGGGGCTGAACTTACGCTTGCAATCAACTTTGTTGTACCTGGAGTAGAATAAGCTGGAGTAGAGGTTGTAGTTTCTGAGGATTTCGATGTGGTTGGAGTCGCAGATGCGATTGGAGTTTCCGAAGTTGCCTGTTCGATCGAAGACGTAGATGGCTCGATAGTAGTTGGTACAACTGAGGATGAGGATGACAGGAGTGAAGTCAGCGTTGGAGTTTCCAAATTTGTAGTAGCAGACAGAGTCGATGCTTCCAGGATGGAGGTTTCTGAAGTCAGTGGTGGAGCAGCAGACAGCGTCGCTGCTTCAAGGGTGGAGGTTTTCAGGTTGAAAGATTCTACGACTGCAATTGGTTTAACCAGTGATGAAGTTTCTGGGTTCAGTGTAGATACTGAAGAGAGTGCGACGGAAGATTCAGAAACGATGGAGGTGGCTGGGGTACTAGTAGTTTTCGAAGTAAATGGAGTGCTAGTAGTTTTCGAAGTAAATGGAGTGCTAGTGAATTCTGAAGTGGCTGGAGTGGAACTTGTTACCACAGAACTGGTCGGGTTTGAGGATGTAGCTTCTGAAGTGGACGGAATCGAGCTCGTTGTTTCTGAGCTAAGCACTGTCGAACTTGTTGTGGTTGGAGTAGAGCTAGGCTCTGAAGCGGAAGATTCCTGTGAAACAGGAAGTACTGAAACAGGAAGTACTGAAACAGGTGCAAAAGACATAGCAGATACAACGGTTGGCAGCTCAATAATAGAACTTAGGGATTCAGATTCATCCGTGGCAGAAGCGGAAACAGCAACATTGGAATTGGTACCAACAACACTGTTGATAAAGGCCAACAAGGCAATGGAGGTTGCTAAATTAATCTTCATGGCAAACATATTTTAGAAAGAAGGACTGTAGTTAGGACAGGAGTATGTTTGATGGAAGGGGAGTGAGGATTGTTTGTAAACGAATGTAGATAGATCTTGGATCTAAAGGCGAAACTGTTGTTTCAAGAACAGGTGTCTCTTTGTTCTTTTGGGAAGGGTGTTGCGGTTCAAGAACTGTGTTTCTCCTTCTTCTTCTTCTTCTTCTTCTTCTTCTTCTGCTTCTGCTTCTACTTCTTAGACTCGGATCTCGTTCAACCTTTCTTCGACACTGTGCAAGAAGCTTTGCTTGAGTGGTTTCCGTGGGCTTATTTTAATATAAAAAACTCGAAGATCAAAAAATTCGGTTTTGGATCTGAATTTATTCTTTTTTAAGGGATTTGGAAGGGTGACAAAAGGAGCAAAATAAGCGATTCGAATGGAATGTGCTGTGCGGCGCCCTATGGTAAATAATTCCGTGATGGGCAAGAGTCTTTTGGGGTTGTGCAATGACGGGTATGGTTGGACGGTTGCAGTTAGTGATGTCGTGGATACGGTGGTTGATGGGTTGAATAGGGAATGTGAATGTTGTGTATTGTAAATCAAAGCAGGTGAACAATTTGGTGGAAGTTGCAAACGGTGCTTGTGTTGTACGTCTATTGTATAGGGAATGACAGAATACACTCTATTGTTTATTACTCATAAAATCTGTATACGTAATGGAGAACACATTGAATGGGTCTAGATTGACGGAAGAAAGGGGAGTTTGGTCCATTTATACGCAATTTCTACGCTTGCACGCCTGTTTGCCGGGGACTGGGCAGTCCAACTATGCCCGGATTCGAGTGAAGTTGTCGCAACCTAAAGTCAATCAAGGTTCAAACAGTGTCACCAAGCGTATGCTACCTGCGCCTGGCATTACTTTTTATGTTTAGAGGAGACATATTTTTTGTGGTTGGGCACTCCGCACAGCTGTAAACGGAAAAGGTCGTTAGACGAAAATGGCGAGTATCGATTGTTTATGTCTGGATTCGGAGGGAAGTTTGGAGGGAAGTTGAGAGATTGGCTCTTGTCGGTTTCTCAGTGTGTTGTCCAAGGCCAGCGTCCAATCCCAGTCAGCGTCCAATCCCAGTCAGCGTCCAATCCCAGTCAGCTTCCACTCCCAGATTCCACTCCCAGATTCCACTCCCAGCATCCACTCTGCCTAGCGTAACTCCTCAGTCACGCACCATTAAACTTCCTTGCTCCCACGACATTGTGCTCCCTGTTCCTCCTTCCCCTTGCGATGCTCTTTTGTACTTTTTGTCTGTTCCTTGTTTGTGCATATCCGTGACAGAAGTGTGCAAATCTGGCCATAGACAACTTGAATTTGGATTATCGTCAATCGTGATGCATTGCACAAAAGAGCTCATCGACTGTGACGTGATGAGTGGGTAATGGTCCATGGCAGTAGCGAGGTCTATGGCAGGAGCAACGTCTATGGCTGGGGCAACGGCTCGTGGCTTGCGCATGCTGCTACGCTCAAACTGCGCTGCTCAGGATGACTATCAGATACCCAAACTGGAACCATGAAACCGTTTCACCCCCTCTAAGAGCAACTACAATGTCACAACAACAAGCAATTTCTTGTTGTATCGTCTTGGCCTTTGTTATTTCACCATGGGCCAAAAAAAGATCTAAACTTATTGTACCCACAATAGCATTTCTCTCGTTAACCTTCCTGTTCTTTTCCTTGGCCCAATTGCACCCTACTGACCCACGGCCTGCTCCAAACTTCAAGATTCTCAAGATAAGCTCTCTCGCATCCTTTGGCTCTCACGCCCGCCTCTTGTAATCTTATGCCAATTAACACTCACCTCTTAACAATCAACCATTACTATCATTTGTTCATATCGAATAGAGGTGATTTAACTGTACAATTGTTCATTCTTCTCGTCTTCCCAAGGCTCCAGTCTGCATTAACGATCCTTCTGAAATTGGTGTTTGTCCACCAAAGTTGGCACAGTTGGCGATTTCATGGCCAAAATCATTGGTGTTAGAGGCGACCATTCGCTTGTTTATTCGACCCCCTTTTGATCAATTCCACAACCTCTATTCTTCGAGGGCTCCCTCCCACAGAAGACCAACTGGATCCATCGTTCAAACCTTACATTTACAGAATCAATACGTAGGGAATCACCTTCAATACATACAATAGCCTCCATAAACGTTCAATTGTCTTTTGGTGCCCGTGCTTTTTGTCTTTGTTATTATCGATGAACCTTATTATCGAATTGGGAAATTCGTTTCATATAAGGTTTGAGCGCTCGTCTACCCTGCCGTACCTCCTTCAGCTCCTGATATCCTTCCATCGATTCGTATAACCTTACATCTCTGGTCCTCCTCCATATGATGGTTCCAACCACTGTCTGTTTGTCCCATTTCAATTGTTTACGTGATTCTCCGACTTGACACGCACAATGTCGCAAAACTGTCAATTGTCTGATTGCGTCACGTATAGTTCGTGTTTTGGCAGTTAGTGTGATTGTTGCTGTCTTGGAGCACTTTCTTCTTATGGCTTTTCTTGTCACAACACTGCATTAGCTCATGCTAAGCTATATTGTCAGAAGGCGGGTCCAACGGCCACTTGATAATACCTACAAACACTTTGACTCTTGAATTGCCTACTGGCTTTGATTGTTGGCTTTGACTCCGCACATCTCACCTTCTAACCCTACCACCCTATGCTGCTTGTCCAATTCGGATTAATTTTGCACCCAACCCTGTGCGGGTTGCTTTGATTCATAAAAACATCTAACTATTTGCTAGTCCTTCTCTCACCTCTTACTTACCTAATAGTGGAAACCTCCTACTCTCTACATAATGCATCAAAGCTGACCCTCTACCAGTCTTAATTCAACTTGCGTATCAAAACTTACTAATCACAGCTTCTCAACACCCTCCCTTAATATCTCAAAATACCACCATCAAACGACACCCAAACTTTATCCTTCAGCATCCCTTCCATATCTCTCCCTCTATCGATCTTCTTCCAAAAGAGTATGCTTCAATTGGTGTCAGATGTCGTGTTGTGAACTCATGTCGTAGACCCCAAGCGAAACAGAAAGTCGCAATATCTCCAGCTATAAGTAACCCCATGAAAGTAAACAGTAGTCGCTATCTTCCACGCTGTAAAACTGCAAAACCTACACTAACCCAAAACCAATACACCTGCAAGCTTGTCAACTCACTAGCACGCCCAATAATCACACGCCACTCACCACTAGCACTCACTACCCCTTCTCATCCAGTACCATTCGAACACTACCACATGTTCAAAATGTTCAAATCCATAAAGACAAGTACCCAACTACACTGAACCAAGAGAAATTGCTTTCATCTCTGCACTGAAGTCCATTGCCATTGCATTGGTCTCTTCCTCGCCCAAGTATGCCTTGGAGATGAAGTTTAGTTTGGCAGAGACTTAAACTAAAAAAACGGGGTTACCTGCAAGATGATTGGCGGTGCTCCTAAATCACCAGGAACCTTCACCTTACACATCAAAGACGTTCCTACTGCTGATAGTTTGCGAGAAAAAATCAATCCAAGTCGTCCTTATACTAGCAATCCGTTTACTTGAGCACGTCAAAGTTTATCTTACTGGAATACGAAGACTTGAAGGCCAATGAGCCCAATGTACATACTCATTACCTTGTATGGGATAAACATCAAAAGGCACGTCAGCCATTTGAAGTTACGACTACTGGTATCTACTGGGTCTATATTGCACCTCCTTTTGAGGTGAATATCACTACCTTGTCCATTCCAGTTGATATCAACAATTCTCATGGTTATCTATCATTTTCCAACTATACAGTATTCCGGCAGTAGAGGCAGCTTCTCATTGTTAGTATTGACACGCTTGTAGTCTTGTTATATTCCCTCCTAGGATTCAAAGGTATTGGTTTCAGTTCTGGAGTCGGACTCTATGATATCAACTCCGTCTCAACACTATCCAAATCATTGTCGTTCTTTGTCTTGGGGCCATTGATTCTCATTACAGTCCTGACTATAATTTCAAGGTTTTTAATGAATAACTTACGCTTATTTGCTAACGAAAGAGGAATGCTTTTCCATTTCTTATTAAACTATACAAATGTGTACGAGGTATTGTTCGGTGTGGGATATAATTAATATTTCTTCCTTTTCACCTTGGGTTATGGAATGATTTACTATTGCAATAGCTCAGAATCAAAGAATTATAGAACTTTACGTGTCTCTAAATTGAATTGGGCAATGAAGTTGTTTCTGCACTCACTGTTTTGATCATTCCTTCGAAAAACTTTTGAGAGTGAATCATACTCAGGTGCGGTAGGTGTTACTATTCTGAATCATAGAGTTTAAATGTGTTATATGTGAACTATATACCTCCTTATTGGATGTACTACTTTATTCACACCAATGTGGTTCGGATTATCAATTTATAATTACATTCAGACTAAGAAGTTGGTAAAGAAGTTACATCCAGAAACCAACCAACGTCCCAAGAAGGTCCATTCACCGCCATTAAACTTCGTTCAGCATTTGAGAAGTCCATGTATGCTGTTTACAATTTTCCCTTCCTTCTTGTGTTCTTATTAAGTCTTATGATAAAGGTTTTTGCTCTCAAGAGTACTTTCACATTTACTGGATGTAAGGAAGATCTTGAGAATGCAGCTAGATCAGTCTTGAGACAGCTGGTACTATAATTCGTTATAATTGAAGCGAATTCTCAACGTACTAGCATCTACTGCCTCAAAAGCTTGCCATATCTAATATCGATAGTAAGTCTCTTCTACATTTGGCATGATTATGATAATGGGCTTGTCGTCGACAATAGTTCTGGGGTAGCTGATGAGGTTCAGGGATGGCATGATTTGAAGAGTATTCGCTCGCAACCTCGCGTAGTTTGTATGAGCTTCTGAAATGTACAAGCCGAATGATGGCGGACGCTTCATAAGAACTATGCTTGCAGTGTTCTTTTGTACAAACGAAGAAAGGTTCAACCCCTTTTGAAGGTTCTCAACACGTCTGCATGGAATGTTCCTTGTTCTCCTCTACACCTGGCTAGTTTCAATCGATACAATGAAAACCATGATACAATAGAAACCACGATACAATAGAAACCACGATACAATAGAAACCACGATACAATAGAAACCACGATACAATAGAAACCACGATACAATAGAAACCACGATACAATAGAAACCACGATACACAGGATAAATTTATTTCACAACCAGTATAGCTAATCTGTGGGTTTTTGACAATTGAACCTCATTATTCAAAAAATTCTTAGTTCTATAGATCTGAGATCGTGTCTCCTTTCTCCATCTTCACGTAAAGATATTTCACTTCAACCTATCGATTCTCGTACCAAAATGCTTGTAAATTACAATTTTTCATCTCGTGACAAAAAGTATTAACAGACACTTAGTGACTGTAAAGAGACCTTAATAGTACTGAACATGTCCCGGTTGCGTCGTCTCGACAAAAAGCTCATCGACCAGCACTTGAAAGATGATCGTCCAATAGACACAGATGATCAAACGTTTATCATAAGGCAATTGAGCGTTGCAAACAGAGAGTCTTATGACAGCAATAAACTCTATTTCACATTACTACTATTGATTCAAATACCAGCGATAATCTATATGAATCACTTGATGGGACAAAAACCAAGAAATACCGAACCCATATCGAGACTCAATTTGATAATAGTCCTTCTATCAACAACACTTACCTTGATTAAGCTAAGACTGGATACGATTGTGGAAATACAACAGATCGTGAAATATTTGAATTATGTCAATGCTGTGGTGTGTATTCCTTTGGTTACTCTGTTTGTACGGGGACCTGGTCTTCACAAGTTATACTACTTGCTCCCATTGTTGAATTTGACAAACTTGGTTGCATTTCGGTGGTGGTTTACTAACACTAATAAAGGGTTGAATGAGTTGAGTGGTTTGAAGTATAAGTTCAAGACAGTTTGAAGAGCATTTTGGGGTAGTTTGATGGTTTACTTTTACTTGATTCCAAGGTATAGCTGCTGAAGTTGGATTCTCCATGTCTAATTGTTTTCAAAGAACAAGAATATGATTTATTGAAGTCGAGGATCAAGATTTCTAATGATGGTGCTCAATTTACAACCCTGAAAGGAATATCAATGGTGATGTACAAATGGGCTCTAGGAAGCACTGATATCCTATGCTTATCAATATAAGGCATCAGAAGGCGAGCGCCCCACAAAGTCTCCGTTGACGGATGACGGTGGTTGTAATCGATGCAATCAATGAAGAGAACGTTATACGAAAAGTAACTTACTTCATGTTAACAAAAGGAGTTGGATTCTCAGTATCAAATGAGAGAGACAGTTTACTGGTGGAAAAAGTAAAGATAGCCACTTTCAAAGTTTCAGCAAGGCTTCTTGGACCTTGTTGCAATTGTGAAAAGCAGAGCTCTTTGCTCAAATTCAAGCCTCGAACATTCGTCCTTGGATTCTCCGGCCATTAAGAAGAATTGGAAGCTTCGGAAATAGAGTGAAGTAAGTGTCCTTTGAATACACTTTATTCTTAATGTAACTATATATCCTTGATTTTGAAGCACGGAAGTATCCCAGTGTCAAGACAAAAGGTTCTGCATTACTTCAACAGAAAACAACGTGTTGGCTCACCTGAGAGATATTAAGGAATTCTAGAACATTATCAAACCTTTCCTATTGAAAATGAAACTATTGTCCTTAAAGGTTGCTTCATCATACTTAGTTTCCAATACAGGAACTCAAAGATTGTTAAACATTTCAAGTAATATTGTGAAAAATTTAAGCAAAGTTGCTATAAAAGTACACCAACAAGATATTCTAGAACCGAAACTCTGCCCTCCTTTGAGTGTGGCAAGTGCTCCGACACTCCGTCATTGGTCCATGTTCGAATTAGAGGACTCCATTAAAATGCAAATGAAAAATACTCTAATGTTGCGTCAAAGTATAAAGATGTAGTTCAATGAATTGTTCGGAAAGTGTTTGTCAACACCGGCGGACTATGATCAATTCCAGCCTTTAATAACGAAAGCTTCGATTTTCTGAAGGTAAGACCATGTAGCAAGCGGTGAGGTCTATAAATGGTGCGTTTGTTAACGTCTATTCATAACCTGAAAATTGTTGAACAACGGAATTATTTAGCCCAAAATCAGGTTGAATCAAGAATTCGTACGATCAAAGTTACTGTAAGGGTACGAGCCTAAACTTGCTTCACCAGGGCATCTTTAAGCCGTCGGTGCTCATCTTTTTCTTTCTGCTTAGCCTTGAATTTTAAGACACTTTGTCCATAAAAGGTTATTGGTGAAAATTGGAGTGCGATAATTGTAAGTAGAGGCTGGAAAACGACAAGAGAAGCCTAAAGTAGTGAAGCAATGGAGAGTAGAAATCGTCAATGGGTGCCAAACCCCTTAAGAAGCCTCCATTAACATGAATCTAGTTCAGTTCATGCAAACTCCTGCTCAACGTTAATACAACAAGTACCGCAGCAAGTACCGCAGCAAGTACCGCAGCAAGCACCGCAACAAGTACTACTAGTGTATGTCATTGCCGAACCAGAACCTTTAACCCTTTTACCGTGAGGTAAAAGACAGGAAGCTCAAAATAGTTTCTAGACCACGAATCCACAAAGAAAACTTTTCATCATGATCACTGTAGGTTAGGTTAAAGCAGGCACTTCACGACAAAATGACATGATCCTCACCAGGATGGCCCCTTTGTGGTAGTGGCGGAGAAAGTTTGTTTGGTTGTAGACCATTTGCGATTTGCGGAGAGATTGTGTCTTCTCCTAAGAAGCTTGTTGAATGAGGACTAGACTGTGGTGGGTGTACCAATAGGGTGAGCAAAGAAATAGTCAAGCTCGTTGAAAGCCGCAGTAAAACACTGTAGTAGCCCAAACTGCAACGACAAGCATACGAAAGCCGTTAATGTAACAAGAAATGCCAATGCGGAGATCCATGTCTGAGGGGAACCCTTTCAAGTGGTATTGGAGCGGGTTTTGATATGGGAGTTTGGGGTTTTGATATGGGAGTTTGGGGTTTTGATTTGGGTTGACTTCCTCTTTGGTATGCAACAGGTGTTTTCCTAGGTGGACAACCTCTGGGTGCGCTGAGCAAGACTACTGAAAGTTAACCACTAAGGTTTTTGTTAGTATTCGTCTAACCTAATTCTAGCGTTTCCTCAGTTGCCAGACTGTTACTTTCTCTTAGACTGTTGCTCCAGGCCATTCTGTTGCTACAGTCCTTTTGGCCCGTTGCTCTCGTTCTATTTGCAGACTGTTGCTGGTCTTAATTCCTATTGTCTTACATCGTTTTTCTAGAATCGTATCTACACCTCAGCATCTAACCTCGTGCTAACAAAAAATACGACCAAGACATGTTTGGTTAAAGGAGGTTCTGTGAATCTGGATTATTGTGTAATTTGAGTCGAAGCGAATCAACACAGGTATAAGCGGAATTGATGGAGCATGTTTGCTGATTAGAAACTCTAATTGATATGGTGATAGTAGAATTGGATTCTGGGCCACCGGCAATGCAAACGGAGTTTCGAATTGCTGAGTGTGTGTGTGGGTGGACCTGGAGGACCTGCTCTCATCTTGGCAGTATGCTGCCGTCTGCACTGGAAAGCTAATCTGGGGAATTTGTACGGTGTTCAGAAGAGAAACAGAAGCTGAAACACAACAGGAGCGGAGCATTTACCAAGGTGAAGAGGTTACTTTTGGAGAGAAATGAACTTGTAGGAGTGATTTGGTTAAAGTAGAGTTGCAAAGTGATTTGGAATGGTGATGTGCTGCACTTGACGGTGGTATAGTCAATTTCTATGTGAGAGAGGTTTAACAGGTAATGAGCATGTTTTACACTACTGAGTACTGAGGGAGGTGGGTAGTGAGCTTCGTCTTAATTACAATCAACTCATCATCGGTGAAAGCACTCTCGCAAAGTCTAGCGTCTCCTAATATCAGAACTAGAGTTCGACTGAGTTCTCCTTCGAAGACCTTGAATGTCTTCTCTCCGTATCCCTCCATAACATTACTTTAAAGGAATCGAAAATTACAAAGTCTTAAATACCTCGTGCTTGAGACTGTTTGAATATAAAGAGGAATGGACAACTCTAGCACCCACAGTATGTCTACTCTTCTATTATCTGTTAATATTTGGAGAAATCAGAGCTTGAAGAATTCACATTTCAGTGGCTGCAAAAAATGCAGCACAACGTTGAAAGCTATTAAAACAAAGAGTGCGCAAACATAGACAACCATCAGCGAATGGAGTATAGTGTAACCTGGTCTCATGGGCTACTGCCAGGCCTTTGTAAGTGTTGCGCTACTCAGATACAATTTTAGGACCCGTTTACCTAAGAACCCTTTGCATAAGACTCATTTGCATAAAGGACTGTTGGTTGTACCAAACAACTCCACTTTCACAACGGCTCTCTGGGGTTACACCTTCTTCGCGGAAGATCTCTACACATTGTCAAGCAGCAAACGTCTTGTAACAAACTAGTATTATATCACTGCTATATACATCGCATCTATTTAGTAGTTGTTAAACGAATATCTAGATAGAAGATATTCTTTTCATCAAATCGTGCCTACACCGAACAAGTGTACCAACAGTTTTAAACGGGCAGGTGGATTAAATTAACAAGTACGCATTGACATCTAATGAGTATAGCCCCTCTGCTTCTTTTGCATGAGATTCCTCCCCAAACACGGCATTTTCTAGCTCATCGCTTCCATTAATTCTTCTCAGCATTGAGTTCCAGCATCAACCTGAAATTGCATGTAAATATGCAGATGGAACTGGGGTATGAAGGCTAAAGATTGCAGAAGTACCACCACAAACGACAAATTCTCAAAAATTGCGAGCGAATCCTCTTCAACCAAGCATTTAAACTAGGCCACCTAATACGAAAGAATTGTTTTTGATCAACAGCAAGCATGTAAGTTGTTAGAGTTTCACTTGCTGCAAAAAAATATGCATGAAACTTTTGACAGGTTTCCAGAACCCCAATAGAAAGACGATACAAATGCTCCCTATGAATTCAATATAAGCATGAGATCAGGCAAGGTAGATTCTGGAAGAGTCCATGATACGAAGAAGATGGATTAAGGAGGTGTTGTGTTTGGATCACCCTGAAATGAAATGTGGTGGCCCCGCAAGACAAAATTTCATCAAGGGTCCTCATCGAAGAATCGAGTTTGAAAGTGAGGCTGTCATTTTGGGAACGTGGGACGAGAGCAGCGGAAGGAATAGGACCATGGTGTAAATGGGGGATGTTGTAGAGCAATTGAGAGGCGCAGGGAGGCAAATGGTATCTAAAGGTGGTGAAGTGTATTAGCAGAGCAGATATACACGGTAAACTCATGGATAGATCTAAGTACTTTCTCCAACATTTCCAATATTAGTTGGTGCAAAAATCATCTTCAGTGGAGCTAATACAAATACCAGCAATGACCTCAAGACAAGAATTTGCGACTTGGTTACTATTCTTTGCCTTATGGTGAGTGCAATTGCAACTGTGTAGGAAGAGATGGTCCACACGGTGAAGCAAAGGTCAACTGATAAAGTGTAAAGTATAAGGGTGCCAATTCCTGATTTGGGAGTCTTGATAGTATTTGCAACTAGTTGTG